>PVJC01008593.1:0-48189 GCA_004026665.1 Murina feae
GTAGAGTGCCCAGAACACAAACACCGCCAACAGGATGTGCCCTGGTTTGGTGATTTCCTGGCTGTGGTTTAGTTTGAAAACAGATCACTGGGGACCAGGCTCAATATTCTGAGTGCATCGAACATACCATCCACTGAGGTTTATGGTGGAAAATAGAATCAAGACAACAGAGAGGCCTAGGGGACCAACTGCAAATATCACTGCATAATCAAAAACATTTTCCTTTTTTTTTTTTTTTTTTTTTTTTTTTTTTTTTTTACTGCTTCCACATCTGGGGTTTCTCAGTATAATCATTTTGATAACGTTAAAACTCAGACTAGCATTGCCCTCCTGAAAACACAAAGTGTCCTGGCAAAAACCCAAATTCACTCATTCAGATTTGCTCTCTTCCTTTCAAAACACACTTTATGGTAAATCAAATTAAATAATCATTTCTGCTTGTTAAAACTATTGAAATCAGGAGACTAGGGAAGATGGGCAGAGGCAGCAATTCTTCACATAAAATCAGAGAATCTAGTTAGCAAAACAAAAATTCATGGCTTTGAAAGGAAGGAGGTGACAAGGTTCACCACAACTCTCAGAAGGCAAGCAGGTGTTGGAGTCTGTGTGGGAGGAAGTAGATGAAAGAGAAGTGTGGGAGCTGACAGATCTGAGAACAAAACAAAGAGCCTGCAAAGTGTATGCTAGATGGTGTGCGTGGCAGGCCAGCTGTAGCATGGCAGCTACACTGGGAGGGGTTTTGCTGCATCCCTAACAGCAGGAAAGTGCATGCACGTGAAGGTGCTGGAGGGAGACCTTGGCTGTATGAACTCTCCACACAGGGCCCACTGTGCTGTGAGTTGGGGCTCTGCACCAAGGACACACTTCCTGGAGTGGAATCAAAATTAAACAGGGCAGAATCGATAGACACAAAAGAAGGGGAAAATCCAGACACACATGTGAGCATGGAACAGAGCTGAGAAATCTCAAAAAACCAGGCCACCATATTTTAATACTATATTCAGTAGCAGTTAGAAGCACTTCATGCAACATTAAGTAGTAGTTTTGTTCAATTTTACAGTGAACTGTGGAAGTAAATTTTAAAAAACCTTCCCCAAATCAAGCTTCTTTCTAAAACTTCATAGAAACTAATTTCACACAGAAATGAGCAAAATAAACTAGGTTAAATCTGATGTGAAGTTGTTATAAGAAAAAAAGAGAGATAAGTAGTAGAATATATCCTTATGTAGAGGATGAAAGCATGCCAGAAATAAATTCTCTAAATATAAATCAAAATTTTGACATTGTATTTGAAAATAATCTAAAAGACATGAAGAAAATTACATACAAGATGTGAAAAAAAACAATAATCAAAATTAGAAAAATGCAAATTAGATAGCAGAGCTCAAGGAAGAATTAGAAATAAAAAGAGAGAAAAAAGACTTTAGAAAGACTGACCAAACTAGGAAGAACAAAACAATAACCAAACATAATAAATGATGCCTTAAGAAAAACAGAAGCTGGAACAGCAAAGTTTTAAAAATCAAAAAGAAATGAAGAAATAAGGATTCAGATGAAATTGATAAATATTGATGATAGGCAAAGAAGATCAAGTATATGAATAATCGGAGTTGCTGAAAAAGGAAACTGAAGCAAGGGACTAGAGAAAATACTAAAACATGTAATTAAGAAAAATGTTCTAGAATATAAACAAAATTGAAAGTACATATTGAAAAGGCACACTTTTCAATATCTACTAGCAGCAAGATATATTTCAGTAGAATCTCTGGAATTTATAAAATGGAAAAGAAAAAAATCTTTTGGGCATCTAGGCAAAAGGAACACCTGACTTACAAGAGAAAGGAAAGGAATCTTAGATTTCGTCAGGCTTTTTGACAGCAGCACTTTAGTCCAGAAGAAGATGAAGAAAGAAGACATGGGGAAGGCATAGTGTCTGCTTAAAAGGATCTTTCCATATAAAGGGCACAGACAATTACCACTCGTAAGACTCAAGGAATATCATTCCATGAGGTTTTAAAAAAGGGATCCGCTAGAGAATCAGCTTCTGATCACAAAAATGACTAGAGTCATCAGGATAAAACTGGCAATTAACATCAAATGTATTGCAACTTGTACATCTATGAGTAAAAATGGGAAGATTATGATGAGTACCGACCTTATGATCCGATGATACATCCAAAATCAAGGGAAATTGGTGGACATTTTATTTTCAGATAATAATTGGTTGTGATGTATTCTTATTCTGAAATGGAGGTATGGATTCACATAGATGTAATCCGGGAAAATTAAGTAAAATTCTTGTAGTCTAAAGTTTGAATTAACATAGCGTTATAAATTAATAAGATATTCAGGCTTTGAGCATTAATAACTACTAGCATCACACACACACACACACACACACACACACGAGTAGAACAAGATGTGTCTCCAGGGGAAACAACACACTACCACCATTAGTCTTGCTAAAGGGATCAAACTAATTTGATCAAGTCTCTGGGTTTGACTATCAATTTGAAAGAAATACTCAGGACAGAGGAACATGTTTAATTGTCCAGATCAGGGGAAACACCACAGGTCAATCTCACAGGTTCTTCCATGCATATTAGAACAATATTAGAAAAATTAAGAATTAATTTAAAGCTTCTGGAGTTATTTAAAAACCTTGGTTTCATTATAAGAAAATTTAGGAAAGATTTGAAGATTCGGACAATGATAGGAATGATTATTATTTATGGAAAGCCTAACATGTGACTGGGACTGTAACAAGTACCTTACATACACTTCTTATGTCTAATCTTCACAATGACTGTAAAATAGCAACAGTTATCCCCATTTTATAGTTGGCTGACAGGTTAAACAAATTGTACACGATGAATAACTAACATATGGCTGAGTCAATGTGCTAACTCAGGCCTATGAACCCCACAGGCCATAATTTTAAACTACCTTTAAAATTCTCTTTCAAATGTCGATTAGGAATCCTACATTGTAAACTTAATGCTATCATTTAGGAACTTATAAAGGCTATTAGTGTTAATATGTCTTTTGTTACTGTCCAGGCATAAAGCTAACAAGAACGTTCTGGGAATTACTACTTTTTTTTAACCAAATAGTATTGGCATTGAATCATCAGCATAACAGACAGAATTTATCCTGAACCTTAATTTTTGGCTCACTAGAGATGCCATAATTTTTAACTCTTATGCTGTTTTGAGGATTGCCAACCTCTGATTCTCAATATTTTATCACTTTTAATCTTATTTTTATTCTCTTATTGTATGAAGAACCTTGTTTAGCTACTCACTTAAAAGCTTGGTTCCTGAAAGAATCAGAACAGGAAGAGTTTTGATGCCCCCAAAGGTGAAGTGAGAAATCATTAAACCTTTGTCAGTGTTCTATTACTGGTTGCTAGTGCTATGCAGCTCAGCTTCTTGAAGAAAATAACTGCCCAGTGTAACTGAGTTCTCTGCTTAGCACAGCCTAAATTTCCAGGCATGATCAACAGGGAGCAGTCTGTTAAATAGCACTGATTTTAGGGAATTTCTCACTCTGTTTGGATGGCACATACATTTACAATCCATTTCACCTCGTGACATCTTTATGTAGATGCTACCAGGGAAGCAGCATGATCTTAGAGGATCATGGACCACCCCAGAAATTTCTGTAGGAAATCATCATCATCATCACCATCATCATAATCATTCAGTTTGCTATAAAGCCAAGAGTTTCATCTGTAGAATCTTTCTCTACCTTTCTGTTTCCTTTCCTGTCTAACTTATTCTCACTCAGCTTAAAGCCTACATTGAAATGGTGTTAAATCTAATACCACTCTCAGATTTCATCAATCTTTGAAGTTGGCCAGGGCTGCACAGTGTAAAAAGGCAAGCAAAAATAGGCCTCTATAAATTAGAGATAGAGAAGTATCTACTAGCACACCTAGATTTTGACAAAACTTTCCCCTCCAATATACAGGGCTTGAAAATTGAACTGGTTTTCTCCTCTGAAATGCCTCAAAAATTTTTAAAATCTTCTTTGTAGTGGTTTGTGATCCTTATACATCTATTGCACACACAATTTCAGTTTCTTTATTTGTGATCTATAATAATAAAAGCGTAATACTAATTAGACCGACAGCCAAACAACCTTCTGGATGTCCTTTCAGATGACCTTCCGGACGAGGCTGGGGCTGTGAAGGCCGAGGCAAGCTGCCATGGCTGCAAGGGCCGAGCCCCTTGCATGAATTTCATGCATTAGGCCTCTAGTTTAAAAATAAAGGTGGTAACTTTTGCTGGATTACAGATGCACTGTAATTCTGTGTTTCCCCGCCATCTACATGTTGTTGATGTAGTCCTTATTCTGGAGGCTTTAGGGCCCTATGAAATTGATCTAAATTAACTTGGACCCCTGCCCAGGTAAATGGAGGGCTTTCACGCTGAAGGTCTTTGCATGTTTATGGATATGATAAAAGAAATTAATCATGGGTATGTTTCAGACACAGGAAAGATGATGCCTGAGAAAACCATCCACTCTTCCTTAGAAGTCTGTGGAGGAAGGGGATTTTAGGAGCTGTTTAAATGATGAATGAGAGATGACTAACTTCACAAGGAGTCTGCATTTGGTCAATAAAATGGCTTCAAATTACGTAGATATTATGAGAACAGTGCTACAAAAATGCAAAGCCAAATCTAGGTTAGAAATGGTCCTTTAAATTTGATTACCTCTCTATTTTGTGATAATCTAATCTCCTCTTCTGAATATTGGTCCGTGTATTTTCATTTTTATGTGTGGAATATCCAATTTTGGTTGATATGGGCAATGGTTTTAAAGACAATATAAAATAAGATCCATAGGATCATAGAAAAAAATGTAATAAATTTGCACAGTGACATGTCTTTGGAATTGATTAGAGCTGTTTTGTATGACTTAGTAAAGGTGAGATATCATCTCTCTTCAGGCAAATAAGTTTAGCTATTTCAGTGAGAAATTTTTATGGAAAATGATCATGTTTTCTTCTACTATCAACTTTAAGACTAATTTTTGTAGTGGTCAGGTCTCACTTATATTTTATTTAAAATTCTGACTCTTTGTGTCTTTCAATTCTTAGAACTTTATTTAGTAATTTATTAAAATCTTGTGATCTTCTCTAAATATTCATAATCTGAATGGTTCATTTATTTATAAGCTATAAGTAAGGAAAATAATGAGAATGCCTAAAAAAACTAATCAAATGCTTTAATTTTAGACTGCACATTGGCTGAGTGACTTGGGTAAGTCACTCAACATCTTCAGGCTTCAGGCTCTTCATCTCTCCAAAATCCAGCACATCTTTCACTCAAAACTTACTCTCCCAAAAGGCAAATGGATAGATAAACAAATGGGGGGTACATGAGTTCATGTATGGATGGAAGCATAGACAGATGCATGGTTTGGTATATGGAGAGATGTACGTTAAAGTGTGTGGATAGCTGCATGGTTGACTGTATAGATGGATACATGGTTAGGTACACAGATGAATGCATGGTTGGGAGCATGGATGAATTCATGAATTAAAGGATGATGGAAAGGAAGGTTAGAAGGACACAAAATAAATTACTTTTATAAAAGTAAAATGAATTTAATAGAAGAGACATATACTGAATAAAATTGATAAAACTGATAAAATTCATTGAAAAATTTATCCCCTCTCAAAAACACTATAATACCTAAAATATTTTTTTAATTATTTAAAAAATGTGTGCCAAGCCCTATACAAGATGTTTTATGTTTTCCTTTGTAAGAGGCCTCTGAAATTAATATGTCAGACACTTCATAGCAAGAGCCCTTTATCTTACATCGCATCTGCAATTAACAACCTCTTACTGTTTATCATTTTATTCAGTCAAGTTTGTTGAGAAGATCTGTAAAGAGAGGAACTAAACACTATTCTGACTTGGTCCTCAGTCCATCTGGAGCCCCATGGTATACATAAAGCCAACCAGGAGAGCTATTGTTGTGTTAATTTGTGTTGTTAGATTAATGATTCCTCTGTTAATATTTAACCTTTTGTCAAATTGTGATGCATAGGGTTGTACATACAGATCAATACAAATGAATAATGGGACAGGCATGTTTTTTGTCTCGTTTCCTTTCCCACTAGTATGCAACACTGTTTTATTGGCAGTGTGCTTTAAATGTTCCATCATTAATTGAACAGAGAATGACAATTTTTTTCACCATGTAAAAGAAACACCATCGTGCAAACTGCTAAGTCCTCATTCTTTCTATGAAGCAAATTGGGGCTGACTTATTTGTTTTTCTAAGTTTTATCTTTTAAAATATGTCCTGAGGATTTAGAATAAGGAATGTGTGTCATTGAGGTCTGGATTGAGGGGAAGAATATGGTCTGCTTCATCGAGTGCTTGCAGATAAGGTGCTGTGTGCTGTACCCACAGAGGCAAATTTGTGTGTATGTGTTGTGATTAACAACATTTAGGATGCTACTGGCAATGGTTCTGCAAAATAAGAAGTGAGTAGTACCTGGGAATTTGTTCCAACTGGATGCTCTAAAATTACAAGGCTTTCTTCCAGAATAGAAAAGAATGAGAAAGTACAGATTGATCCCTAATAATATCATATTGTCAATTCCTAATTTTAAAGGCATCTTGTTTACCCACATCATACCCCAACAATACAGCTTAATGCCTTGGAACACAGTACACACTGAGTACATCTCCTCTGCTATATTCTTGCTGACCATTTGCCTCTTTCCTGCTTGAGAAGGGGCACTACCTTGCATTGCTGTAATTCAGAGCATCTTAGTGGTCCCTTATGTGGTAGGTGCCTGGGATCGGATGAATGAATAAAGAACCTTTAGAACAGCAGTGCTATACTTCAATTCTCTTTTCTTCCAGGACAGGCAATCACAAGGCCAGTGTCCAGTGTTGTTAATCCCCTTATAAAATGGCTTTACACTAGAAAGAATGTCTTTGACCGTTAACTCTCCTCTAGGATTTAGCTATGTAAACCAAGGCAGATATGAGAACTTCAGCTTTGAAACTGTCTTCCAAAACAGCAATGTTCTGTGAGAAGTAGGCCCTGTAGAACATGTTTATTCCCTTCTGACTTGAGCGGCTGCTTTTGCATAATCTCCAGGTCAAAGATGCAACATTGATCTTCCTGTCCTTGTGGCCAGTCTCAATCACAGGAGCCATCGGGTCCAACATTGAAGGGCACTCACATCAACCCCTGCCTGTTTCCACTGACCTGTGGGTTCAGCTTCCTGCCTGAAGGCTGATCTGGAATCCTAATGAGCTGAACCTGCTTCTCTGGTTGATGCCTTGGCCACATGTTGACCCTCTGTAGCTGGGTCAAGAGATTTTAGCAATGACAGCACAAATAAAAGAGACATGGATTGTATCTGCCAACTTTCCTGTATTTTTTGCACTTTTTTTCTATATATATTTTTTTACTCCTTTTACTTTCCAAATTAGTGAGAAGTTTAAGCTGCATAAAAAATCCACTATGTGCCTACATGGTACACTTAGCCATTTCTCTTTTTAGATTGTAGGATTCACAATGATTTGGGTTTCAGGGTCTGCTCAACAATGTTAGTGAAATAAATAAAGTGATAGCTGAATGAATAAAAGATATTCAGGTGAATTAAAGATGCCTTTGCACACATGGTTAATGACTAAGTTAAGGGTTTTACACAGTGTGAATGCAACAACAAAGATCCTGTGGTCTGAGTTCCCTTATCTGCTCTGAAGATGGCGCCTTGAAGATTATGCCATGAGCCACATTAATGGGACTAGAGCTTGAGTTATTCCATTTGGTGGTGAAAGAGATGCAATCAACATACCATCGGTATTATAATAATTAGCATATAAATGGTTCCCTGTCACTGTTAAGATCAGAAGAAAATAATGGACTCATTCCCACCATGGTGTCCTTCGCTCCCCCCTCTCCCTGCCCCTAACTCCCCACCCCAGCTGCTGCCTCATGGAGCGCACTCACCATGTTACAGGTACCCCATGTCATTTTAGACACTGGGCCCTCTTCCCTTGCCTTTATCTGGATCTGTTCCAAGTGCTCACACAATGCTCCCATACTCTACCTTGATAGCTTGTATGGCTTCTTAACTGACTTCCAGCCTTTCGCGTCAACATTCCAGAGCCTGGCCTGTTCCTTAGAGAGGAGGATCCAGCAGGCCTAAACCCAATGGAAAGGGTTAACTTAAGACTAGAAAGTACCAGTTTCTTGGAGCTATCAGGCAGACAGCCTCTTCAGCCATTATGTCATGGCATCCCTGGAACTCCCCTTTAGGAAAGAAACTGTTTTGTAACAACTTGTAAAACATTGTACAATCATAGCTATTATACAAAAGCTAACATGTTAAGCACTTTAGATGTCCTGGTTCTCAATTAATCCTCATAAAACTTGGTATAGTAAATTATATTATAACTAGGGGCTCAATGCACGAAGATTCGTGTGAGGGGGTGGGGAGAGTCCCTTAGCCTGACCTGCACCCTCTCCAATCTGGGAGCCCTCAGGGGAGCCCTCTCTAATTGGGAGTTTCTGTCTGTCTGTGCAATCATATGAGCAAATTGTCTGAGACCCCCCAACCCAGTTTGGTTTGTTGCTCACAGAATAATAGAGGCATTTTTTTCCTTTGCTCCATTGGTGGAGATTTCCTGGAAGTTTTAGGATATCTTTCCTTTAATTTTTCCTAGACACTGATTTTACTTATGTCTCTCACCTTTGCTTTCCCTCCATCCCCCACCACAACAGTAACTTGCTCCAGGCTCACTTTGCTCTAGTACCTAAGAGATCCATTGCCACCAGAACTATGATTCCCAGCATTCCTGGTGCTCCCTGCACTTTGGGCTTCTGCTTCCAGTCCTGGGGCTGCCATCAGAACTATTCCTAGAATTCCTGGGTGCTCCCTACACTGGGATCGACCAAGGGAGCCACAGCCCCCCAAGCCTCAGCTCTCCTGCTCTGCTCTCTGCCTGGCAACCGAGGAAGCCACATCCCCACAAATTGCCAGCTCTTCTGCTTTTGCTCTTTGCCCAGCGCCTGTGCATGCAAATTAACCCGCCATCTTTGTTGGGTTAATTTGCATATTCACTCCTGATTGGCTAGTGAGCATAGTGAAGGGATGGACAATTTACATGTTTCTTTTTTATTATATAGGATTTACCAGGTTTAAGAGATAGGAAAGTGAAGCTCAAAGAGATTATGCATCTTGAATAAGATCAGAGCTCAAGAGTGAAGAAGCCAAAATCTAGACCTGATATGGGGTCCTTAACTAGCAATTTCCTTCTCTCCCAAGTAAATTAGTCTCTCTGGGCAATAGTACTTTATAATTTATCAAATGGTAAAATAGAATTATAGCATTTCAGGTTGCCAGGAAGACTGCAAAGATTAGGAAATGCAATTGTTGTCAAGAACTTTGAATATAAGAAATGTTAAATCAAGCTGAATTAAATTCCAACAAGTTATAGATAGTTAACAAGTCTTTATTAAATCTCTACTGTGCTTGGCACTTAGCCATGACTTGGGTTAAGCCTAATGTTACTTAATTTATGAAAATGCTATTATAATTATTCTGTTTCTTAAATTTAGGTGCCCTCCAGAAGAAAGTGCAATTTAAAATTGAATACAAATTATGCATCCTAATTAGCTGACTTTCATTCCATTCAACACATCTTTAGGAGGTACCTAGCCATAGTACACATTTTAGAGTGTCTGCCCTTCTCACACAATTATCTCTTCTTTGACACCATTGAGCTGGATTGCCTACAGCACATGTTTGACCATCTGTTCCAAGTATGGGCAGTCATGTTATTTTTTTTTTCTGTGACCTTGGAATTAAAATTTAGAACCTGCTCATCAGTCTTTGGGTATTGCTGGCATGTATCATGTGAACTTAGAGTGTCTTTGCTGGCATGTATCATGTGAACTTAGAGAGAGTCAAGTGTCTTTGTTCCATTTAGACAAAGGCTAGGGGTGGCACACTACAGAGCAGAAAGAGAGAATAGCAGATCAGTAGGGGATATGTAAAGAGGAGAAACTACATTTAGAGAGAGACAGACAGGTGCAAGAGAGCTTATAGCCATGAAGAGAAATGTGGATTTGAAAGTGTAAATTCCTAGCAGAACTCCCATGTGATGATGAAGCTGGTCACTCTTAATAAAGCTGGTCACTGCTTTTCCTTTCACACCTGGGATCTCACACCATGGCCTCACCTGGATTGGTAAATCTTGCTACTTTACCTGTGCCTTCAGCCACTTGAACTTCTGACATTCTGTTGTTTTAAAATTTTTTCTTCCAAAAATCTTTGATATAATGATGCTCTGAATTGAGCCCTTTCTGGTCTTGACAGACATTCCAGAACATCCATGAAGGTGCTGGAATAAGACCTGGGGATAGGTCCTTGCCTTTGTTGGGTTGATGGTCTGTGGGAGACACAAAGAGAAACAACCACAGCACACTTGTCACTTCATTCAAAACGGTATTCTGGGAATGGGGACGGCAGGACCTTCATTTTCCCCTTCTCTGCCACGCTTGTGCCTTGACATCATCTGGGGCTGGTGGCCAGTCACAGTGCCGTCTTCTTTACAAACTGCCACCAACTCACTTGCTCAGGCAGGAGTCAGATCCAGTGTCCTGGCCCCTCACTGTGAAGGACACACAGGCTCTCCATTGAAGCCCTTCTCCCAGGCTTGAGCCTCATTCCTTCTCTGAGGAAGAGGAGTAGGATGGGAACTTAAAGCACATCAACTGTTCTCTCCTAAAATACGTCTCTATCTTTCCTGACTAACCAGGCCTTGAATAGTCTCACCAGGTGAGGGACTCACTCTCCAGGCCTTTCTTTTGAACATTGGGCTTCCAGCACCTCTTTGGGATCTGTTCTTTCTCATATCTTGGTGCCTCAGTTGAAACTTTTAAGGCAACACTCTGCTACATAGACTTGTACACATATCACTGCATTTTGGAGAGAACCACACCAAAAAAGACAGGGATGTTCTCCAGGCTCCTTGCTTATGAAAAATGAGTATTTGTGGAATTGCAGGGCAGAAGTTAGGAAGATCCTGAGGGAGGAAGAGGAATTAAAGGGAGAAAGGAGGAGTCATAACAAAAGTGGACTTTCAATAGGGCATGTGAGAAATGCTTCTTGAGAAGATGGGTTATTGCTCTCGTTGGAAGTCATAGTTGGTCAAAGAAATATGCCCAGGTAGAGTCCTGGACTCTAGCCCAGAGCTGTTCATTTGGTTTCAGGGAAGCAGCCTAGTGATTCTTGGGAATGTACAGTTTATGAAAGAGCCTTTAGATTTATGAATATACAACCTCACTTAGGATTTCTTACTGATCAGTCAGACCATTAGCTCCGTCCATCCTGAAATGCCTCTATTTGTAGCATATCCTAAACCAACTCATTAAAGAGCAGAAGGCTTATTATGCCAGGTTTGACAACCAAATATGCAACTAGAAAGCAATGTAGTGTTGATTCTGCATTTTTGTTTATTCCCCTTCACATGTATGAGAGTTGCCCCCTCACTCCCTTAATTCAAAAGCATCTTGTGTCTGAAATAAGATGTCTCCTGGGATAAATGCAGTGTGGTCCCAGAAAAGGTCATGAAGCCCCCCACTGTCACCCGGGAAGATGAGGAGCCATGGTCCTCTCTCCAGCGCTGCAGAATAGCCCTGCTGTGCCTCATCTGGAGAGTGTGGCAGACGTTCACACTGTAAATCTCTAGGTTTGGCTGTGGAATACTTTCTTTATGAGTGTCACCATCTCAGGGACGAAAATTCTGGCATTCAAATTACCAACTGTATTATCCCATTCATGAAACAAGGGATTTGTGTGCATGAAAACTGAAAGGTCAATTTTAATCCATTTCATAAAACGCTCTCATTGACTGGGACATTCAAGTTATATTTTGCTCAATACCTACTCCCTATCAGACACTGTATTAATTCCCGACATATATTCTTACTCCTGGAGGGAATACCTTTGGGGTAACTTTCCATGTCATCAGTTCCCCCTGAAGAGCAGCCTCCTATAAAGTGTTACCATATGCCCCGACCACATCAGGTTAAACCAAGCTTGGGCATCATCCTATCCAACCTGGGCCAATCAGAATCCCTTCCTTCTAAATTTGGAATTGACATCAGTAGAAGTCAAGGAGATTGTCTTCATGTGGCTAGACATGTAGCTGCTGTCCTCAGGAACTCTGGTGAAGTTTTATTCTGCTCGGAAGCCTGGAGCAAAATAAAGGAACCTACAGGGAGAGGGAGGAATGGTGTAAATTGACAGAGAGAAACAGAGACAAGAGATAAAGAGAGAGTATTGTGCCAAGAATTAGCCTTTCCTGAGATCTGGCTGCATTCCTGGTCTTGGTTTTCACCAAGGGAGGCAAGACAATCTGGTTTGTCCAGTTCAATTATAATAGTCCTCCCTTTCACAGGGTGAGACTATCAAGTCCAGACACTCTATTTCTATGGGACTTGAATCTTATTCTTATAAGAAAACCCTCCTTTTGCCCAAGTTAGCTCAAATTGTTTTTTTTCCCACTTGCATTATGACCAATGCATACAACAGCTTTAACAAATAGATGTTTAGAGAGATAATTCCATTTTTAGATGAGAAAACTGAGGCTCTAGAGAGTCTAGGAAGCCATCCAAGACCAACTACCTAATAAATGGTAGACCTGAGATTTGAACCAGACCAGGCTACTTTGAAAGTCCATGAATATTCACTGGGCTTCAGCATTTCTCAAGGACACAGACTTCAGTTGTTTTTGTAGTCAAAGCACTATTGTCTGTTACGAAGCCTCCAAAGACAGATTGGGTGTCCAAAAAATGAATCCCAAACTTTTCTGATTAAATATCTGCTTTCCAATTGCTCTTTGAAATATGAGACAGAAAATGGCACTGCTGATGAAGATGAAATGAACTCGGGTGAAAGCCTGAGCTGAATTTGGGGAAGATGATTAGTGTTTGCCTTTTTCCTATTATTCATGTGATATTGAAAAGGCGAACACATTCCCACCTGAGAATGCTCTAATTGAAAGGTCGTTGGGAAAAGAATCCAAATGCAGCAGAGGGACAATATATTAAAGTGCTGTTCTGGTTCCATTAGCCACTGGACCACATCTTTTCCTATTGCACACCGGGGATCCCTGTGGCAGGGCAGCTGAGTCTGGGAGGCCTATTACATACCAGTTCTTAACACTTTTTTCTCCCCAACCAAGTAAAGTCATATTTTTCAGAAATGAGAGTCATTACATGCATCTTTAATTGACTTTGACTGGGTGCCAGCTCAGTTCAGGCACAATGAGATTAATGTGGCTAGGTTTTCCCTTCAGAGGTAACTTGGTACTAATTAGTACTGCAGAGAGTTTTCTGAGCTAGACTTCTCTAACACTGGTCAGGTTTGGGGCCAAAATCCACCACCCACAAAGTCCAACCACCTTTCATACATTCATCGTTGGCACACATCAGGAGTCCTGGGAGCTAAAAATTCCAAACCCAATAGGATGGCTGTTGGTTGGCATGCTTTTCTGAGTAAAGTGCTTATATTTTCCCCCTGCATTTCATCCTGTCCTCTTAATGCAAAGGAAGTGGTGCCAATTTTACTGGTCAGCAATGGGAAGAGATCAGTAGAGTCCAGAGGTGCCAATTTGTAGGGGTGATGTTAATAGAAACACTAGGCCAAACTCCAGAATCAGGCTGAACCTTTAAGAGCAAAGAATAACTTTGGTCATTCCCGATTCCAGTAAGAATGTCTTGTTTACTAAATGTAATTTGCTCTTGCTTCTTCTGAGGGGAGGGATGGTAGTAATGAAGAAAAACAAAGATGATACTTTAAGTAATAAAACAAAATTGGAAAAAAGAAGAAAAAAAAAAGATGAAGGGGGTAGAGGGTAAAGAAGAAAAAAATGGAAAAAGCTCCATAAATGCTCGAGGCCCAGAGGAGGACTTAATGGCAGCAAGCAACATGAGATCGCCTGGCAGTGTCTGCATTGCAGTCTCTCTGATTGGCTGGTTCCCCCCCTGAGAAAAATTACTGAATGCAAATATGTCATTACAATTCTCCAGCCAGTGTAAATCAAGTTTCAACATTTGCTCAACACTGAACCTAAAACCGCAGACGGAGAGCAGATATGGTTCAATGCTTGGGGTAATTCTCTTCCATCAGGTCTCTTTCCCAGGACAAAGTTGTCCAGCTCTTCTGCCTAAGTATCAGGAGGGAAGCCCCAGATCCATTAAGCATCCTTTGTATGCATATGGTGTGCCCTGCTCATGGAATAAATGGTGGTGGTGGTGTTTAATTCTGAGGGAGAACAGCTTAGGATAAGCAAGACCATTCCTGACCTGCCAGTAGGGAGCACTCGTGATTGCACCATTGACGTGAAATATACCAATAAAGGGGTTCTGAAGCTAGGAGGAGGAGCATGTTTTTTTCAGAACATTCCCTCACACTTTAGTTTGAAGGAAAATATATCCCCTTTGTGTTTTCGCTACTGGATATTCTGGAAGAGGGGGGTAAGATTGTTTTTGTAACACTTGTGTAAAATTAGAGTGGGGTGCAAACCAGGCTTAACTGGACGTGAGGGGAAAGGGAAGGAGCAGACCTTCGCTGGAGGAGTCAGTCATCCCTGGATGATTTTTTCTTTTCTGCTTAAGGTATTTCTCGGAGGGGAGAGTCACATGTTCTCAAATATATTTACACCCAAATTACTGTACCAACATTTAGATCATGCACAAATGGCAGTATGAAACCCACAGCCTCAGAAGTATTTATAACTGAGATGCATGATTGGTGGCACAGAAATTATTTTCTAAAATACTACACCTATCATTTTCAGTTGCTGACTTCAGGTGAATGATCTGTATAAAAATACAAATTATTTGTGTTAAGGAAATGGTGATTAAATATAGGCTTTCTGTATGTCATTAATCTTTCCATTTAAATGCAAATTCTCCATTTCAACCACTACCTGAAGATACTAACATCTAATAAAAAACACCTTTGATCTTCTGATTTATTTCAGGCAAGGCTTTTAAAATATATATTTTCTTGTCATGGGGGGGGGGGGGAGGTTCTCTTACATTTTTAAAAAATGCTCTTAAAAAACCAGCCAACCAAATTCTACTTGAAACTCTATAAATGTCCCTTGGTAGGCCAAGGGATATCTAGAAGTGTGTGTGAAGGGGTGTGTTAAGAGGAGGGTGTGATGGTGGCTACTTACTCTGAATCAGTGATCCCCAAATCCTGGAGGATCCTGGAGGTATTAAGGTTTACAAACACTTGTGCCCACCAAGTATTATCTTAATATGCAAAAAGTAAATATGTCTTACCTACATACTTGAATAAACAGTAGTAACACATGGCAGGAGGTACCCTATTAGGCTCTTAACTATATTTATTTAATTCTTACAATAATCCAATGATCTGGGTGTTTAATCCCCAGTTTACAGATCAAGAGATGAGACCCAGTGAGATTAAGAAGCTGGTCTTAGATTACATGGATGATAAATAAAGAAGGGATGACTCAAATCCAGATCAGCTGACACCAGAGCCTGGGAATGTACCTCTATACTTCAGCATCTTCCCAGATTAAATGTTACTTAATGCAATTTCGGGTTAATTATTTTTTAAATCAGTGTTTCAGAAAATATAATCCTCAAGTATGAGAAGGCTGAGCAA
Organism: Murina feae; assembly: GCA_004026665.1. Lineage (NCBI taxonomy): Eukaryota > Metazoa > Chordata > Mammalia > Chiroptera > Vespertilionidae > Murina > Murina feae. The sequence continues at coordinate 15,695 of PVJC01008593.1, forward strand.
CCCTGCTCTAGTTGAGTGAGGGCCTACAGTTAATTGAATTATTAACTAGATGCTTCCTGAAAATAGGAGTAACTGAGGATGTGCAGCTCATTCAATAAACTGACTTCCCTGCCACTCAAAGGAAATGGCCCGAGGGTCGTGGTAGGTTCTCAGCTGCCCATCAGAGGGATGAACAAAAGTGTCATAGCCACTAATGCGCCATCTTGTGACTATAGCTCTCCTGTTCCTTTTAGATGGCAGGGCAGGATCTCCCCCCCCCCCCCCCCCCCCAAAAAAAAAAAAAACTAACAAACTTTAGGAGGTGATGTGAAGTACAGACCAAGTTAGAAAACGTCATCACTAAGGGGTATTTCATCCCGACTAATACTGAAAAAAATGTTTCTGTAACCTGACACTTTGGGGAGAAGTGTTAGTAGCTCCACCTCACAATGTCCAGTTACATTAGTTAGCGATCCATTTATCTGAGGCTTGTAAAAACCAGACACATTTTTTGCATTCAATGATTTTAGAGGCAGGATAGAACAGAAGAAAGGGCCTTAGGCTAGTGAGTCACAAAACTGTGAAAGTAGCAAGCCTTGGCAGAATTCATTTGGTCCATTGTTTCATAGGAGCTGCGTGTTCCAAAGTAGCCCACAGGCAATAGGGGATGGGGTTCAAGGCCTTTTAATGAGAGGTGGGGTCTCTCTCAGCCAGGCATTGGTGTCTAACCTTTCATAAAGTCAGCTGGATAAAGGGAATTTACCCGTTTATACTCAATAGAAAATCTGTGACAGAAATACTCGTGGCCCAGTGATATCTGCCCTCTACCTTCCCCTCCATTTGGGGGCACAGCTTTGGCCTGACAGTGCTGTTCTGGAGCTTGATATCGTCACAGTGGAAATGTTTATGCCGGGGACACTGGCCAGCTACATACACAGGGCTGCTGCTCCTCTGTGCCCTCCCCAGACAGTGGTCAGACTTCCCAGCATTCATTCTCTCTCTCTCTCTCTCTCTCTCTCTCTCTCTCTCTCTCTCTCTCTCTCTCACACACACACACACACACACACACACACACACACACGCTTCTGCTTCTCAGCCCCACTTTGGCAAGTAGGTGGCTTTTGGCAAGTAGGTTCCCTACATGTTACATCTGTTTCTTTATAAGATAGGAGTACTAATATTAGCGCCTAATCATTTGGAGAGGATTAAATGAAGTGATGTGTATAATGCATGCAGGAAGGTGCTTGGCATTCAGTGGGCACTGGAGAAATTTTGCCTGTGGTCACTGTCATCCTCATTGCCATTCATTAACCAGAGTGGGTGGTATCTTTCTAATGCAGACTCTTATTATTTTCCTACTTAAACCTTTCAGGGCCCCCAGGCCCCCTCCTTGTACCCTCTCTGACCATAGCTATTAGCATCTCAGCAAATGCAGCAAGTGACCTGTTTGGGAAGCACCCTGGTGGCTTTAACCTACTACTCCAGAGGGAGCCACTTGCAGAGGGTCTGGTGCTATTTTAAGGCTCTATCCTTATAGTTACTGGGAGCAAAAGGGAAGGACAGGAGGGCTATCACTGTAATTACCGCAGGCAGGAGTCTCTCTGAGTGTGCAGGGACAGGGACAGGCTTATTTCAGAGATCCCCCTGGACCCTTAGGTAGTGAGCAAACTAGTCCTCCCTCCCTGGAGCTTTGGTTAAGAAGCTACGCTGTGGAAGGTCGACACTTCACAACCTAGTAGTGTGACTGTGGACAAGCCCTCTTAAACCTCTTGTGCCTCACTTCCTCTTCTGTAAAGTGGGAATGCCTCAGCCAGCTTCATAGACGCCTGAGGTCTAAGCCATTCGAGTTCAGCGAGTCCTTCAGCATAGCACCTGGTTGTAGCTTTACTCGCTGCTACCGTATCCGCCCTCCAGGGACGAGGTGGTACATGCAGTGATGGGGAAGCGGAAATGCAACTCCGTTTTTCTGATGCTACAGGTACCTCTCAGGTTCTAGAACCATTTTCCCTTTAGGCCAGCGCTGACGCCGGGAGAAGCACTTCACGGCTGCAGTAGGCTGTGCTCTGCCTGCTCTGGAGCTCCCTCTGCTCTGACGCTCCCCTCCTCCGGTCCTCCCGTGGCTCATGGCTGGCGGGTCCATCCCCGACCCGCTCTGACCATTACTAACCTCTCAGTGAGAGCTGGGAGGGGTCAGCCTCTGAAAACACAGATAATTGTAAAGGTCACAGTAGTTCGTGCCATTGTAATTAACTGCTGTATTAGGTATTTTACAATCTTGACAGCACCAGAGAGAATGTTTAATCAGAATAGAAAGCACCTCAGAGTTCATCCATTTTCACGGGGAAATTGCAGCAAAGGCCTGCAGCCAGGCACAGGAAGCGAGCCAGCCCGTGTTTCCTGGGGTGGGTGCTAGTGGCTGTCCTTCCCACTCTGTTAGACCCCCATCACTCAGGACTATGTTTGGTAACCACAGCAGATTCTATCAGCCCTTCGGGATTCTTAACTTTGTAAGCGGGCATTTTCCCGACACTGTGTGGTAGCGTTTGAAACACTTTCCTTGGTGCAGGGGTACATTACAAAACTTGCACATGTACCGCGTTTCACTGCGTAGTTTATGAGCGGCACACACACGACAACGACGTAAAACATTTTTATTTTTGCCGGTTCTAACTAGAGGTTCCAATGTATGCCATTGACAGTCTCCCGGGTGGATCGGAGTTTACTGGTTTCCCGCAATTAACATGGTTCCTCTGTCAGAGTTCTGTGAACCGTGACCTGTGTCCCAAAACAGCCCAGTGTGTGGCCTGGTCAAGCCACAGAGACCTTGCCCAGTCCCCACCCTCAGCAGATCTCTGGCCTCATGCCGATTGGACAGATGATCACCTGACCCCCGTCCCCATCCTGCACTGACCAACAAGGAGAAGGTCGAGCTGACAATTCCCAGGGTGGCTGATCCCACACCTAAAAGGCTTCTTGCTGCATCATAACAAAGGTGTGGCTCTTGGCGCACACCTGGCACAAACCTGACCTTCTAGAACTGGTTAGTCTTTTTGTTACAGGCTGCAACACTCTGCTACTGGGCTAGGGCAGGTTACCTAACTGCCCAGTTAGCACTTCTTCCCTGTAAAAATGACTCTGTGAGACCCTTTCAAGAAACAAACTAACAGATATGACTTCTAGGCTGCAGGTGTGCCCCGGTGATGGCAGCCCCAGGGATTACGCGCCCTTACAGCAATAAGGAATAAACCGCTTTATGCAACAGAGGGGGTTTGTTGTGCAAGCTGTCATGACAGCTGCTCTTTTGGTAAACTTTGATCTGGTAAAACATAAAGACCACCCTATTTACCTAATCACCCCATTAGTATCTGCAGACAAATGTCGTTGCTGAATTTAAAGCCACATCGTTTGGCACAGGCAAAAATAAACATATGAAATACAAATTTTAAGTCCGTCTGATTTTTTAAGTCACACCTCGTGCTTATCTTAAGAATCGGAGGTCTTGTCCTTGGTGGTGACTAACTGGCAGGAGCCCATTTGGGCAGCCTGTGCCCCTTCTACAAACAACAGCCACTGCCCCCTGATGGGCCATTTAGAAATGGTTCCTGGCACCATGGAAGGCAGAGTGCCTCCCTCCAAGGCTGTGCCATGCCTGTGGGAAGCCACTAGGCCTCCATGCGGTGGGGGCTGGAGGGGCTGAAGTCTCTCCATACAGCCCGCCTGTCCCTATCGGCAGGTGTTTATTTTTAGCTCCTGCACTGTTTCTAGCACCATCCCCCCTCAGAGGCTGACAGCTCGTTCCATGATCTTAAACAAGCTGTTAAAAGCAGGAAAGTGCTGAAAGCAAGGCGGCAGCCTGCAGCCCAGACGGCGATGAGAGCAGGGTTCACCTCAGGAGTTACATGCACAAGGTGACCTCCGTGGCGTGTCACGAAGTTGGCCAACAAACTTTTAAAAGACACCCCTGCGACGCTGGCCTGGAGCTTTGAAGAAGCGAAGAAGCGATGCTTGAAAAACCCAAGAGGGTGAGGCCACTGGGTACAGAGGCTGCGCTGGACATATGACTTCTCACAGCCAGCAGGGAGCTGGGCTCCTGAGCTTAGATCGCAAGTGCCAAGGGCAGAAGCAGCAGCGAAAGCCAGGGCCGGGGACACTCCCCAGGGCCTGCTGGTTTGCGCCTGTTCAGGGTGGAGGGATGCCTGTGCTTGAGGTCATGTCCATAATCGTGATGGTTAGTGTCAGAAGCCTGATGCCACCCAGAGAGTCCCTAGGCACCTGCAGGGTACAGAGCTCCCAGAGAAAAGAAATCAGCAAGGACAGCATCCGGAAGCAAGTGAAGTCCCTCAGGGTCCCGCTCTTTGTGCAAGGAAGGGAGACGGAGAGGCGGGAGCACTGCCTGAGTCGAGCCAGGCGTACCGAGCGCCCTTGGTAAATAGTAAATCCCAGTGGTGACATCCCGTCATATCAGGTGTGCCTTCGGGACTCAAGTAAGCCTGGCTGTAGCAGATCATGTGATAGTCACCAGAGGGCCCGATCCTAAGGACAAAAGACAGTAAATTTGGGAAATGGCAAGAGTAGCTGCAGCTCCCAGACCTGCCACACCACTGGGCAGCAGGCCGTCTGCCTGGCTGGTTTATTTACAGCTGCCACAGGGAATGCACATGGCTTCACGGAGCACCCAGCAAAGGACGTAGAATTCCTTCATCGCAAACGCTGAGGATCCTGTGTGGATCTTCAGAGCCCCAGGGGCAACCACGAGGAGAGTGGGTTTACCTGCTTCTGCTCAAGACATTACAGGAAACAAAGGCCCGGCTGGTAGATGGTGAAGGAAGGGCTCTCCACAGCTGAGGAAGGGGCTGCAGAAGAAGAACCCTGACGTCTAAAACCCCTCTTTTTGAGCCTCTTATGGTTTCCATCCCATGACCATTCCTCCACAGTGAGGTGTACCTTGTAAGCTGAATGACTTTCATGTAGCCAACGTGACTGAAGCCAGGGGACTCTCTTGGCTGTGAGTGAAAGATGTTGGACTCTAACTAAAGTGACATAACTAAACATCAAGCCACCTGAACATGGGGAGGCAGCTATGGGAAGAGCATGGCTTTTGGGACCAGGAAAAACCCCAGTTCACTGTTTGCCAGCTCTGTGAACCAGGCAAAGTTGCTCAGCCTCCAAGCCTCAATTTCCACATCTGTAGTATGGGGGTAGCAATGTCAGCTTTGTAAGGTTAAGAGAAAATGTGTGTCAAGCACTTGGCAAAATACCTGGCAGAGCTTCCATTCAGTTAATTCTATCCTTCAATCTATTTTAATAACAAGGAAAACCAACAATAAATTTGTGTCAGAATCCATGGGTGAGCTGAAATAGAGTAAAAACTTATAGTTATACCAGAGGACTGGTGCACAAAAATTTGTGCATTCAGGTGGGGGGTCCCTCAGCCCAGCCTGTGCCCTCTTGCAATCTGGGACCTCTTGGGAGATATCCACCTGCTGGCTTAGGCCCACTCCCCAGGGGATCAAGTCTAAACTGGCAGTCAGACATCCCTCTGGCAGCCCAAGGGCACTCGGGGAATGTCCACTTGCCAGCGGGGAGCAGGCCTAAGCTGCAGTCGGACATCCTTAGTGCTGGTGAGGAGACAGGAGAGGCTCCCACCACCACTGCTGTACTGGCAGGCATCAGCCTGGCTTGTGGCTAAGCAGAGCTCCCCCTGTGGGAGTGCACTGACCACCAGGGGCAGCTCCTGCATTGAGAGTCAGTGTGTGTCATAGTGACCAGTCATTCCCAGTGGTTCTGCTGTTAGGGTCAATTTGCATATTACCCTTTTATTATATAGGATAGATTGTGTTTTATGGTATTAAAAATTATGTCACAGCTCTTAAAGTACACACTGTGGATAATACTCTAGAGCAGAGGTTCTCAACCTTCTGGCCCTTTAAATACAGTTCCTCATGTTGTGACCCAACCATAAAATTATTTTCATTACTATTTCATAACTGTAATGTTGCTACTATTATGAATCGTAATGTAAATATCTGATATGCAGGATGGTCTTAGGCGACCCCTGTGAAAGGGTCGTTCGACTGCCAAAGGGGTCGCGACCCACAGGTTGAGAACCAGTGCTCCAGAGCAATGTGTTAGAAGTAAATGGCATAATCTCCCACATATTTACAGTTTATCAGTTACATTGAAAAAGAGAGAAAGTTGGGGTTTGGAAGCCACCAAGAAGAGCTGAGTGTAGGGGGTGTAGGTAAGTGTGGGTACATGTCTTTAAGGCAAACTGAAAATATAGACTGGAAAATAAAATCACTGAGGCTGAGGAGAAATGGGAAGTGGGAATTGGAAAGAAAGGATTCCAATAGCTTGGGCGGCAGAGGAGGGACAGAGGAGAATAGAGGCCGCCACGCGAGGGTATCTGAGAGTCAGTGGCCACCATGTAGCTAGAAATGAGTCTCTGGATACGCCCAAGGATTCCACATGGTGCTTCAGAGCACAGTCCCCATGAAGTTGGAGTGACAAGCGCCAGCTCTGCTTGAACAAGAGCGGACACAAGGAACCAAACAGCCTCCATCTGCTGGAAGCAGAGGCTTGGGAAACACTCAGCGTATTAAATATAAATACCCCATCCCATGGTAAATATGTAAATGGCTGCTCACAGGGAAGGTGCCATATTTTATGCCCTTACTGTAAATCTAAAGATGTTGTTGCCGATTTTGCCATTGCTTTCAGCTCCAATGAGTCATTTATTGAGCTTGATAGTCCAGTTAGCCCTTGAAAAACATGGAATTATGGCGCCAACCACCCATACAGTCAAAAATCTCTATATAACTTTTGAATCCCCCAAAACATAATTACTGACAGCCTTACTGGTAACATAAACATTCAATTAACGCATACTTTGTACGTTGTACGTGTTATGTAATGTGTTCCAATGAAAAGAAAGTGTTATTGTACACTTACATATTCACTGAAAAATGTCTGCATCTCAGTGAACCTGTGCCATTCAAACCTGTTGTTCAAGAGTCAAATGTATTTAGTTATATCACCAGTGATCATTCCTGGTAGCCATTGGCCTGACAGTATTTCCCAAGAAAATGATTTCTATCCAGTGCAACCACTGGAGACTTATGGGTGCATTTGCTTTAAGTGATTCTGAAAGATGTACAACTATGGCTGCATAGTAAGGGGAGGCCCTATCTTTTAGGATGCAGAAACTTGTGGAAAATATTAGAAAGGAAATCATTTTATGAGCTTTATTCAAATAGATAAAAAGCAATAAGATTCTTAATTAAGGCCTTGATGTAATTTAGATTTTTGTATAACAGTGTGAGGATGAATGACTGCACACAATGTGGTAGATCCACATAATGGAATAGCACCTCCTAATAAAAGGAGCACAGTGCTCAGACATGCTACAACATGGGTAAATCTCAGAAGCATCATGCTAAATGAAAGAATCCAGACACAAAAGAACATGCATTGTATGATTCTATTTGAATAGAATGTCGAATAGGCAAATCTGTAGAGACAGAAAGTAGTAGATTAGTGGTTTCCGAAGGCACGGGAGGGGAACTAGGAGTGCTTGGTAATGGCACTGCTGAGATTTTTTTTCTGGAGTAGAAACCCTCTCACAATCAGATTGTGGTGATGGTTGCATAGCTCTGTGAATATAATAAAAGATTATTGAATTTTGCACTGAAAATGGATGCTTGCTATGGTATGTATATCATATCTCAATAAAGCTGTTAAAATGGGGGTGGCGGGGAGAGGATAACTTTGAGGTTCAAGGTCTTTTTGGAGAAAAGGCAGGGACAGAAGTTTTGAAGCCTCCCAGAAGGCTGATATAACCCGGCACAGGGCCTGATAGGCTAAGCCATGGACTCTGTTCCTGCTGGTTACAGCAACATCACTTCAGCCTGCAGCAAAGATGTGACCAGTGTTCCTCTGGGCTGGCCAGCTGGTATTTAACCATGTGTCCATATATGCACTGAGACAGAAGCCCCAGCTCAAGGGGGAATGAGCACAATAAAGCTGGATCGCACCAGTCTTCCTAGGGTAGGCATTAAGACCACCAAGAAGAAAGCAAAATGGGATCCCGAGTGGTACAGTCCCATGACAAGAAGGTTGCAGCAAGAGTTCAGAGCCTAAATTGCGTGCAAGCCAGCAGCAGCTGTATTACAAGCAGTATTGGAGTCCTGGTAGCAGCTCGGAGCAGAGGTGGCGGGGACTCATTGCCCACACAATAGGCAACACCACACGTTGCATCCTCCCGTCAGCATGACCTTCTCCCAGAAGCAGCAGTCCAGCTTATTATTCACAAATGTGACTGAGAACCACGCTTGGATATTTTTCCCCGTCTGTCTAATTAAATGGAGAGTCCCAAAAGACAGAGACCAGCATGAGCTCCAGCTCATGCTCTCGGCATAGTTTTTGATGCTGGATAAATATTAAACAATAGTCTGGTAATAAAAGACTAGCTTTTTCCACAGGGCTTTTGTAGCTGAAGTGAAAAGAAACCCTTTGAATAGAGTGGCAGGAGTTCCTCCTGATTTTCATATTTCTCAGTGAGAGGCTCGCTCCCCACTGCCCGTCGCATTTTTCATGCCTAGTAAACTAAGCTGACGGGAATTGTAAATAAGGTAGCTTGGTCTTAGAGGATAACCACGCAAGGCCTCAAGGTTATGGCTAGTTCTTGTTAGAACTAGGGAGCAAATGAGGAGTCAGTTCATCATGTCAGTTCTTCTATAAAGGGAGTTGATACAACTGAACCCGATGCCTAGAGTGGCACTGTCTAATAGAACTTCCTGTGGTGGTGGAAACATCCTATAATGTAGAAGGTGTATGTCACTGGTGGCTACCATAAAGAGCAACTTGGCATTAGAGGCTCTTAAAAGGGGAAGGCTCCACAGCCTTTTGATAGCCAATATTGACATTTACTCATATGCAGCAGTGAAAGTTACCACTGGAAATACTCGTCAGGGTGATTTCTTCTGTGGATTAAACAAGACATCTGTGCTCTGGACTCTGGAGATGCCTTGATTAAAGAGAAAAAGAAAATGTGGCCAAGCCTCTGCTCTTAAGGAGTTTATAATCTAACCAGAAGCCCGGTGCATGGATTCGTGCACTGGTGGGGTCCCTCTGCCTGGCCTCCACCCTCTCACAATCCAGGACCCCTCAGGGGATGTCAGTGAGCCAGTTTTCACCCAATCCCCACAGGCCAGCCGAGGGACCCCACAGGTGCATGAATCCATGCATTGAGCCTCTACTATGCATATAAGATCTTTGGTTAATCTCTTCCTGCCCTCCCCCCTGTCCCCTTCCATCTGAAATTCATCAGTCTGTTCATGTTTCCATGCCTTTGGTTTCAGCTCCTGTGTTGAGCATCTGTCCCCTGATGGTCAGTGTGTGTCATAGCTTCATGTTGGCCAATCGGGCAGTTGCTTAGGCTTTTATATATATAGATAGATGTGTAGAAACAAACAAAAGAGCAAAAATCAAGTAAATGAGTGGTTACCAATAATAGTGTTTTCAAGAAGCACACAAAGTGGTGATATAGATGCTGAACTTCTTTAGCCAGAGAGACCACGTGAGGTGGGAGTCAATCCTTAGTTGAAACAATAGTGGGAAAGAAAGATCATTCCAGGCAGAGGAGATATCCTACAAAGAAACCCCAAGTCAGGAAAGAGTTTGGTGCATTTGAAGAACTAAATGAAGGCTATGTGGCAAGATGGTGGGTGAAGAGCAGAGAGGAATAAGATCATATTGGTGATACAGGGCAGTGTTCAAAGTTCACAGAGCTCTATAACTGTGGAAGTACATAGGAACTTCTTGGGAGAATTTTAACCAAGATAATGATATTAACTGAGTATAATGCAAAAGTTTACTCTGATTGCAAAGTGAAGAGGTATGGTGGGAGCAGAAGAGATCTAGGAGGCCAGTTAGGAGGTTGCTATGGTAAAAAGAGAAAGGAAGGAGGTGATGCTTAGCCTATGGTATGAGGTTGGGCATATAGGGGGAAAGTCTTGAGAAATGATTAAGGGAAATTGACAGAACTAATTGGACATTAGAGCAAGAAGGAAATGGAGGAATCGAAGACCAGGCCTAGGTTTCTGGACTGAGAAATTGGTGGATTTAGGCATCACTGGAAATACTGAGAATGAAGCAAAAATCTCACTCCCCACTCTGACTCTATTGCTTTGCAGTGTCCAGTTTTCTCTGTCCATTGAAGGTGAGTGATAACAAGGTAGAACATGGAATCCCATGAAGCACCTGTGCGTTTCTACTCCTGGACCTATCCCTGGAAAGTGCCTTTTATGTAATGGCTGCACTTAACTCTAAAATGTGTCATGTTGTCAAACTAGAAAGAAACGTCCAGATCATTTTCTCCATTGGATGATGAGGCTTAAGGAGATAAAAATCATTTTTATTTGGGGTATCTATTTATTAAGAAAATATGTAGTGACAAAACTGCTATTATTCAAAAGTGATTTTAGAAAAATTTGTGTTTCATTTGTTGCAACAACATCTATTTACTTTGGAAAAGTATTTTGTTTATTTGATATTTGAATGCTGCTTAGCTAAAATGTCATGAATTCAAGGCCCTGGTGCCATTATCATGCCCTTCCCAGTGGTTCTTGAGTAAGGTGACCAGATTTTAACATTGGTAAAGCAGGATGCTATTGACCACTTGGCCACCAAAAACCGTATATTCCCTTCCCGTTTGCCCGCTGTTCCCTAGCTTGTCATGCATTCTTTCCAAAAATCGGGACTTTTTTAAAACGCATGGGACACGGGACAAATTATTAAAAATCAGGACTGTACCGCCAAAAGCAGGACGTCTGGTCACCTTATTCTTCAGCCATGTTTGACATCTTCTAATAAAACTCAAACTACTTGTTCTACATCAGAAACTTAAAGTTTAAAGAGGGCAAGTGATTTGGCCAAGAGCAGAGTAGAGGCATGGACCTGTCCTTCTGTCTTGTTACTCTGAATTTTTACTGCTGTATGTTGTTTCCTTGTAAGGTGAACATGTCATTTACCTGAAGACTAGGGAAAGAAAGGGATTAAGTCAGAATCACCTGGAGAGTGGTCAGTACTATTGGTAGGCAGGCATTGCCTGAAGAGCTCTGTAGAGAAGGATCAAGAAGCCCCATCTGTATTTACTGGAGAACAGAGTAGTGATTGATTACTAACGTCTGCCATGGGTACCTCATTGGGAATTAAGTTACATGTGTGATGTATTGCCATGTAACTGGTCACGTCTTGGTGGCTTTTAGGTGAATTTAGGCTGGTCGTCCTCATGGTGTGGAGCTGAGCTGCACTTTCTTTGTGTCTGTCCTGTCAGGTTGAATGCCTTTAGAAAGGAGCCACAGAGCTGTGTAGGCTCTGGGCACCGAAGGAAGCTTTCCACTTCCTCGCTGTCCCACTCACCAGCTTATAGGCAGACACTGGCAACAAAAAGTTCCAAGCACTATACACAGAAAGCTTCCCAGAAGTCACCCTGACCTGGATCATGATAACTGGGGTAGCCCTGGGCATTTCTTCAGAAATTTAAGGTGCAAAACTAAGGAATAGCATTTAAGTTTTTCTCTGCTTCCATTTATCACCAAGCAGCAACTGCTGCTTATGCATTCAGCACACAACTGAGTCTAGAAGCAGCATTAGGAAAGCAGAAATTTCAGGGGACGGCCTGACTCCACAGATTGGGGGTTGACCAGAAATGTAAGGGCAAACCAATTTCATTACTTTCAGTGGAGTTTAGCCTGTGCTCTGCACCCGAGCATAGGGGTACTTCAGACAAAGAGAAAGAACTTTTAAAAAATTGATTATGTCATCTGTGAAAGAGCAAGCAGGAGGCTGGCCTTGTGGGTATGAGGTTTCTTCGGACGACCAGAAATCTGTTTCTGTCAATACAGGAAAAATCATCCTGGAGAAGGGAAGCAGTGAGAGTCACAGTGAAAGTTAAATACTTTTTTCAGATGACCTGGTGTAATGATTAAAAGGTGGAATTGCTTTTATAAAAGGTTTTCCATGGGGAGACTATTGGTGCCTCCCCACCCCCAATATGCTTGCTTCTTCAAAATGGCTGTGAGAGAAAAACACAGAATATATGTTTACATACCTTTTTCTTATGAGGTGGTAACAATCTGATCTCTCTTATCTGAACATTCTGCCAATGTTTTCATCAGTTCCTGCAGCGATGTTTGTGATTCCACTTTTTCTTTGAACAAAGAAGAAATTGAGTTTCTTTGCAGTGGAAAATAGAAGGCTTGTTAAAGGCACTGACTTCAAAATAGTGCTTATCGTACCATTGGGTAGAGCAGATTGAAAAAACAGTGTCTAGTACCGCTGCCTGTGTGAGAAGCCCACATGAGCTCCCATTAAGCTGCTGGAATCTTCTGGAAAAATTATGTGAGGTGTGCTTTTGGTATTCTCCTTCGACTCTCTTTCTGATCATATCTCCATTAGCAACAACATTTTAATTTACTGTTATATGGGGAAAGCCTGTGCTGGGAAACAGACACATGTTACATGCATATGCCCAGCATTTTAAAGAAGAACGTAACCCATTTTATGCACAAAATAAACAGGCTGTCCTCCCTTTCCTTGCCGAATAATATTTATGAACCTCCAGGATGAGATTGTTAGTGCATTTTCCACCATCTTAGCCCAGGCCTGGCTGTTGAACTGCTCAGTTCTGTCTTTGAAAGTACTCTGGCTCAGCCCCCCGAGTTCCACCCTGACCTTCTCCCAGGGACCTGCTAGCAATGCTTCAAAGTTAACCAAAGAAACTTCTTACAGTCTCCATGCTCCTAATGGACAGTCTTATTTACTTTGTTTAATAGTCATGACCTACTTCCTCTGTGTTTTGCACTTTGAATAATGATTACACTCATCAAGCAGTTGGTATCCAGCAGATCTGAGACAAGTCCAATTCCAGTGTTCTCTGAGACCCTGGGCAGGGCACGCCCTTGGGGACTTGACTTGGGGTGGTGGACAAATGTACAGATGATGTATTGAAGAATTGTATACCTGAAACCTATATAATTTTATAACCAATGTCACCTGAATAAATTCAATTTAAAAAAAAAGACATTCCTCTAAGTCTCAGTTTAGTCACCAATGTTGAAACACACACACACACACACACACACACACACACACCTATTTTAAAAGGGTATATTAAGGATTAAACAATAAAATGCTTATATAGTGCTTAGAACGTTTCTGGGCATGTTCGTAATTACCAGTTGCTAGACCAAAGATTAGATAAGATGATAGACATTTATAAATAGCTCTGCATTTTACAAAGGTGCTATCTTGAATGGCATCTGAAAAGCGATTTGGTGTCCACATTAATATTCTCCTTTGAATGTGATTTTAATATTGCTGATAGTTGATCTGGCTGAGAGTCTCTTCAAAAGTTGGTTGACGGCAACCGAGCCCATTTCCTCGGGGCCCAAGGTTCTATAGAAATGTGGCTGCTGCAGACACTGGCTATGGGTTGACTCTGAGGGACTCAATTACCTGAAAAACATATTTTCTCCTACTAATTAAAAGTCTGCTAAGCCTCAATTAAAAAAAAATCATCCAGCTTGAACTTGAAGTACATTCTCAAGCTGAGTATGTATTAAGTCTCTTCAATTCCAGAGAGTTCTTAGCCATCCCTCCTACATCCTTCTAATAGTGCGGCTATGAAACTTCGGTTTGGAACCTGTCCCTGTTGTCTTGTAATTGCTATGTCAGTTCCTTATCTATATTGTTTTTTTAGTCTTTTTCTCAACTCCAGTTCACCAAGTCTTTTTCATGTGTATCTGATGTGTTGTTCAATCACCTGATGCAGGTCTTAAATGTAGTGACTATGTGTTCTGTTGCCAACATTTTATTTGGCTCTTTTTCAAATATTCATGATCCTTTAAAGACAACATCCAGTACTTTCACTAGGGTTTCTATGCCTTCTTACCTTTGATAATTTTGAACTCATTCACTTTAAAGTTTCAGTCAGTGATTATCTTTAGTTCTTAAGATGCCAATTCTTCTATTTGATGTATCAGCAGATTCTCTCGAATGGTACTGTTTTCTTGGGCAGATCATCTTTTAAAAAATATAATTGCTCTTATTATTGGTGTTGGGAATAAGGTGGGGTGGGCCTTTATATTCTGAATCAGCAGTGGCCAACCTTTCAGACCCCATGGACCACCTGCGGTCTGCGGACCACCGGTTGGTGACCGCTGAATTATATGAATTATAGAAGTAGCACTATGGAGCAATTAAACATTTGATTCTCTTATGCTCATTTTTATGTTCACTTCTCAACTGGGGATTTCAATGCTACATATCAATTTGGACCCTACACCTGATCATCATGTGATGTAGTCAGTGGGTTTTGATGTCTGTAGATGTAATTATTTCTCCCACCCGTAACTCCAGGTAGATAGAGGTCTTACATGATGCAACTCTAGGGCAATGAAGCAGATTTTCTAGTCTTTCTGTTTAAAGTCTCCAGTATTTTTGCCTGTTTGTTTGTTTTTAATCCTCACCCATTAGTACATGTTTTATTGATTTTAGAGAGGGAGGTGGGGAGAGGGATAGAGAGAGAAACATCGATGTGAGAGAAAAACATTGATTGGTTATACAGCCAGCCAGGGATCAAACCCATAACCTTTTGGTGCACAGACAATGCTCTAACCACCTGAGACACCAGGCCAGGGCTGTTGGCCAGGGACACTTTCAGTGTCCCTTCAGTACTCCGGGTGCCCCAGTATCTTTCCCTAGAGGGCACTGCTCATGCCTGGCTTGAACTCATGAAAAGCATGGAGCCCAGAACAAATTCAATACTTGATTTCAACTCTAGGCTCGTTGGTCAAACTACAACAGAGTTATACCACTTATTTAATGAGCTGTCATGAATGTGTGTGTAATAGCCCTAGGTATTTAATCATTTAAAAATACAAAGAGCAATTTCTCATAAGGATGCCTCCTTACTTAAAGAGTAAACTAGAAAACATTGCTTTCTACTAAGGAGCTCCAGATGATCTGAAAAACTAAAAGATTAAACGAAGGCAGTTTGTTCCCCCTATCACTGCAGGCAGTGGTTGTGCTTTTAGCAATAAATAGATCTCTACCAAACTGATGTTTTCAAGGAATATCTAAGTTTTGGAATTCTTCTGAAAAATTTGGCTACAAAGCCCGACTCCCTTTCCTATTGACCTGGTGATTCCCAGGCATTGCAATAGTTCTTACAGACTTTTCTTCTTTCTTAAAAACAAACAAACAAAAAATGGTCTAGGACCTGAAATTAGCCACAGCTTAAGGTCAGCATTTGGGGCCTAGGAGAACAGATGGTGGGGAGAAGGGGGAGGGGATAGAAGAAGAAAGATATGGGTCTTTCTTTCTAGCTGACTGGACAATAGGGCTAGGACCGGGCAAAGCAAGTGGGGTGCTGGCCTCAGGCACAAAATTCAGGGGAACTCCAAAAAACTCAGTAATTAACAGAAATGATATTTTATTGCACTATTTAAAAAAATTCAAATTGGCACACTATGAGCCCTGGGTCACCACCTGGTTTGGTGCGTATGTTTTTATGGGAACCAGGACTGGTCAGATACTGCCTGGTTTTATTTTATTTTATTTTTAAAATATATTTTATTGATTTTTTTTTTTATAGAAAGGAGGGTAGAGGGATAGAGAGTTAGAAACACCAGTGAGAGAGAAACATTGATCAGCTGCCTCTTGCATACCTCCTACTGGGGATGTGCCCACAACCAAGGTACATGCCCTTAACTAGAATCAAACCTGGGATCCTTCAGTCCTCAGGCCGATGCTCTATCCACTGAGCCAAACTGGTTAGGGCCTGCCTGGTTTTAAAATACTGGTATTTTGCTCACCAGGGTGGTTTTTCATATTACTTTTGATTTTTAAAGAAATTGTCTTAAAATTTTATTGATCATTGTTATTCCCTAAAATTTTGTGCCCAAGTGAGTTGCTCACTTCTCTCACCCTGGTGCTAGCACCTGGCTGGAAAGTTGTCACACGCAAATGGTGATGTCGGAGTGGTTGTGCTCCCTGGCTAGTAATGAGGGTGTTCACTCCATGCTCTGGGAGATGATTTTCTTGAAACCCCCAGTTTTCTCATCTGCCAAAGGGTGGCCATGGCAGTGCCAACTTCACAGGGTTCTGCAGGGGTTTAATGTAGGCTTGTCGGCACAGTGCCCAAACCTGGGACCAGTGAGCTTAAGCTAGCAGCAGTGATAATGCAAATGAAGGGTTCAGTTTAGCAAGGTCTAAGCAAAGGCAGATTGTTTAGGGCCTTGGTTTTTTCATTGTGTTGAAACATAGATAACATAAAAGTTACTATTTGAACTACGTGTAAGTGTGCGGTCGTGTGGCACTAAGCGCCTTCGCATGGTTTTGCAGCCATCTCCAGAGGGTCTAAGGGCTTTAAACTCTATCACCAAGATTAACATGGACCACTGAGGGCTTTGAAGCAGGGATGAGGATCTGGGAAGAGAATCTAGAATGATGCAGAAGAGGAGAGAGCAGGGGGCAGGCACCAGGAGGGTTTGCAATGGTCCAGATGTGAAGTGGCAAAAGCATTGACCAGGGAGGGGACATTAGGAGTAAAAAGAAAGGACAGAGAACAAGGCAGGGAAATCTCATTAGACAATGAGAGGACAGAAGGGCTGAAGGAATTAAATGTATGAGGTGAGATTTTGGGACAGGATATGACAAACGGAAAAGTTTCTTTAGGTACAGATGCAGTAGCTCCATGGCTCAGATGCAGTAGCTCCATGGCTCATCCCCTTGAGGGGATGCTTCTCCCTCAAGGTTGTATCTGGAAATCAGCTCCTACTGGCAGAGCTAATTCCTAAATTTTCAGGAATTTTAAGAGCCAGCTACTACTTACCATAATTAAAAATTAAATATAAGCTTACAATGGAATGTATAAAGACTTTATTCATCATGTCCTCACTATTTTACTACATTTAATATTGTCTCTGCTTTTGAGGTTATTTAATCTATTGTATCTGTGTCGCCAAATACTATAGAATTCTATGCCCCATCTCAGCAACATATTCACTGATACCCTGCTAATCACTAGGAACTGACCATGGTGGAGTCTGTGCACCGGAAACTCGGCTAAGGCTACAAATTGGGCCTGGATTCATTGCTATGTCTGGAGTCATTGACTAGAAGGTGATGGAAAAATATGTTAATATTGCGGGTTACACTTAAAAGTGTGCTGTATCAGTAGCCATTATGCTAGAACTACATGTGCAGTCAAGGTTGAATGGCTGCAAATATATGAGGGCAGCAACAATTTAAAAAGTCTTCTCTGACCATCAGTTGGGATCTAACATAAAGAATATTGTTTGTTTTGTTATTATATGCAAATTATATGGCACATAGTATTTGTAGCCATAAAACATACAATAAATTTATATTTTTACAAATGCATAAATACTTTGGGAGAATCAGTTGGAGAACACTCACTGGCAGGTCACTGACTATAATCTTCTCTGATAAAGAAAATGGTTGTATGACATCTTTATTTTTATATCTACCTTAAACCTGTCTTTTTGAAAGACAAATGCCTCGTTCTCTATTCAAATGGACAACTGAGCACATCCTTTACCTAGCAAACACTAAAAATGCTTTTTCTCCAAACCACAGCAATTCCTACATCTGAACTTTTTACTCTTTTTTTAAAAGCACTGTTTTAAAAACCTCACCTGAGGATATGTTTTTGATTTTAGAGAGGGGAGGAGAGAGAGAAACATTGATATGAGAAAAAAACATTCATTTGTCTCTGATATAGACTCTGACCAGGAACAAACCCATAACCTGGACATGTGCCCTGGCTGTGACTTAAACCCACAAACATTTGGTGTACAGAGTGACACTCCAACTGAGGAACACCAGCCAGGGTTGAATGTTTTACTCTGATTACCAGCACTAATTAGCATTTTTGAGCACTTATGACCAGACACTATGCAATGTGCTTTATTCACATTTCAGCCCTCACTCACCTCTGCAAGGTAGGTCCTAGTGTTATTCCCACTTATACATGAAAACACGAAGGTAGCCTTACTCTCTTAAGGTTGCATAGTTAGTAAGTAGTGAGAAATTTCAGTGCAGATCTTTCTGATTCTTTCAAAACTCTTGATTCTGATGTCTTCAAAAATTATATGGAGGTAAAAGCTTTTACTTGAAAAAGATAGAATATTTTGGCAATAGTTATGAATAATCTACTGTGTCCCCTGTGCTATGCTGAGCACCAAGAAATTCACATGAGAAGTCTGAGCAGTGGCCACTGACTCCCAGGAGCTCATCCCTTTCACAAGCACACATGTGCTTATGTGTGCGGTGTCCTCACCAGTGCCTCCAGGTGTCCAGTCAGAGGGTTCACTTCCAAACAAGCTGCTGTCATTTGCTCCAAGGCCATGACTCTCATTCCCTTCATCTCTCATACTCGTCTCCTAAATCTCCCTGGAAAAAATTCCCTTCTCCTCCCTCCCGGTACTTTTTCAGGCAGTTGGATGCTGATGCAGAAATGAAGCAGTCGGCACCTCTAGTCAGGAGGTCCTTACAGGTGTACAATTATCTTTACTTACGGAGCCTCAAAGAAGAGTCTGCAAACAAAATTGTGTGCTGCTGGGCATGCTCTCAGCTACTCCCCTGGTAGGGTGTCCAAATGAGAATTTCAAGGGCTGTCGAGCACTATAATTTCCCAAGTGAATCAGTACAAGAGCATTTGACACTGGAGGCTTGGAATCTGAAATATGTAGGAAGACATTTTCAGCACTGGATGGTCCTAAAAGTCTTCTTTCCCTGGCTTTTCAAGGCAAGGTCAAGTTCACCAACACCCCAGCACAGTCGGGAACGGGGTGCTGGATTGAGGACTCTGCTTCTTTTTCCTTATTTCCTCTTGTCCCCATCTCCACTTACAAAGATATTTTCCTTGCCGTCTGCTTTCAAACTAGGCCACTAATTAAGAAAAGAATCAGAACTAATGTTGATAGGCATCTGTGATGCAAACAGATGCTCCCATGCAGCAAGACAGAAACAGGGCTGCCTAAGACGGAAAAGCCTTCTGTTCCTCGCTGAGTAAAAATAAAGATCCCAAAACATGAAGGACAATATAAATAAACCAAATACATAAGCATAAGGAAGCACATGAATTGGTATTTATATAAATGTTTGGGTAAGTGATGCAGAGAGAGAGAGAGAGAGAGAGAGAGAGAGAGAGAGAGAGAGAGAGAGAGAGAGAAACAATGGACAAGGGGGGGGGGGGGGGGACTAGAAGCAGCCAGCATGGCTTCAGCTTGTGCTGGGAGAGTTGATCTGTCCACCTTTCCAGGAGAAACTGAATTTAAAATCCTTAGCACACATACAAAGAACCTCTCACACTTGGACTCTGGGGATTCAGTTCACACTTTTCTCTACTTTCTCATTGTCTCTTTTGAACTTGAGGGAAAAGCATTTCCTATGCCATTCATTTTCCTAGCTCTTAAATAATGAAGAGAGAGAACCAAGGGGTTTCAATGTCAAAATTCATTAAATTTTTAAATTGCCTCCCCACCTTTGAGTGATGGGTCCTTATCAGGCTTGGTGACAATGCTAGGAAAGAGGGCTAAGCAGCTGGTACTCACAGCAGACCTTGCATAGCCCTTATTCTATTCCAGGCAGTATTTTGAGAGCGTGCATTAATGCATCTGATCAGCCCAATGACCTTGCAAAGTAGTAACAGTATTATTATTATTACCATTATTATTACATCCTTTTTGCAGATGAGAAAGCTGCTTTCTGAGAGATAAGGAACACGCCTGAGTCCTCAACAGCTAATAAGTATGAGGGCTGAGATTTGAATCCCTGCATCCCACCCACTATAAACCAGGGGTTCGTAACCATTGCAGATTTTGCCCCCAGGGGACATGTGGCCATACCTGGAAACATTTTTAATAATCACAAACTGAGGGAGGATTTGCTTTTGGGTGGGATAGAGGTAAGGGGTGATGCTAAACACCCTGCTGCCACAACAGAGAATTATCAACCAAAATGTCCTCCGCGCTGAGGCCGAGAATCCTGCTCTGGATGTATGACTTCTTGCAGTTCTGGTCCTGAGCGGGATGACGGAGGCTGAAACCCAGGTACAAAGCTTGAGCTCACATGTTTAAGCTGCGAATAGCCACTCACTTCTGTTGTGTCTGGTGCAGAGAGCGGAGTTCTCCCGAATGACCTTGTGCCTGGCTTCTGGCTAGGAAAGCAGGGAGCCCTAGTGTTTGTTTTTTGGGGGTGGAGATCCGGTTTCAGAAACCTCATCCAGGTTCCTAAGTCCCTCCACTCCTCCATGTGCTGTGTGCGCTGACCATCATGCCGCCCAGGGGATCCTGAAGGGGCAGAAGCGTGATTCTCTGTCAGTCAGGTGGCACGCACAATACAGAGATGAAAGAGCAAGACTCCTTCCCAGGTCCCCAGAATCTACTGGAGAAAATAAGGTTATTGCACATGAAAAATTAGTTTAAAAGCCAGCATGACAGGGAAGGAGAAGGGAAGGGGGCCCAGCCTGGGGATTACCGGATTGATGCCTTAAGCACCAGGCAATGGCCAGTTTCCTGGGAGCTTTGAAGGAGGCCAGCAATTTAACTGGGAAGCAGCCTGTGGGGACCAGTCTGCACTGATTGAATTTCTAAGCACAGGCATGTAGATGGAAGTTAAAAGCTCAGATGCCTGAAGGCCTGGGCAAGTGATGTGAAGGAGCATAGCAGGCCCATGTGAGGAAATGGGGAGCGGAATGGGCGGCAGGAAGCAGGGATGAGCTACTCGAAGTGGGGGTGGGGGTGAGGGGTGGGGAGTAACTAGAGACCAAGACTAACATATTCAACAAAATACAGCTGCGCACTAATTTGCAACTACTTGGCAAGGCTTTAATTTTATTAGGGCTTCCGAGGTAGAGAGTGTCCTGCCATTTGAACAGGCCGCCTCACCTTGCAGGTTCTGAGAATCTTTGCAGATCAGGTGGTGGCAGTGACCCAGGTGCAGAAAAGCTCCAGCAGGCTTGTTCCGCCTCTTCTGAGAATCTGAGAGAGAGGAAGCCGGTGGCCCTTAACCTGAACTTTGGCCAATACATAGAGCACCACCAGCAGCAGCAGGATAATGACCTGCACTCATGAATTTGGGAGCCATGGGAGCTGAGTGACTTTTCTTCTAGGAAAGGAAAGAAGAAGAGAGAGAGACAGGCAGGAAAGAGCATGTGTGCTGTGCATAGAGACAGAGAGAACTCAATTTCTCTTTAGTTAACACTCTCTCAATGCAAGGCGGTGACTTTTTTCTAATGGTGATTCGATCACACAGTTAAAGGGCGAAGGCCATCCATTCATTCATTCAGCATGCATTTGAAGGGTACCCGATATGTGCTGGTGATAGGTCAGTTAACTGACTCACAGGCTGGCCTCCCAGGAGAAGGCGTGGCCTCCTTCAGTTCTCTGGAAGCTAGCCAATGCCTGGTAAGTTAGCAATTAATTCTGCTGAGTCTCAAGTCTCAGACGCCAGCCCTCACTATGTCCTCATCCTCATTATGCCTGGTAAGAGGCCAATTCTTCCCCAACCAAGAATTCTAAAGTGACAAATTCTGTCTTGGGCTTTTCTCATTCTAGAGCTGCAACTCTACCACTTAGAGCTTAGCATCCAGGTCCTGGGTCCACAGCCATGATCACCGAGCTGAGCTGGTGAGATTGAGCTGGACTTGAGATTCTGCCGTTCGGTATTGCTACTGAATCCTGGCCCTGGCGATGCTAGGGGAGGGGCTGGTGCTACCCTGACTGCAGCTTAAAAAGCCGGGACCCAGAGGGCCATGGTCCTCCTCCTGGGATCTGACCTCTAACCTGGCTGTAGCTCTGCGTAGAATTCCGGGGCAGTGAGGGTCCACACACCTGCTCCTTATGTCCATTCTCCTCTCCATGGATTCTTTCCAGTGAATGCTGCCCAGGCCAGCTTCCTGTGGCCTGCTTGGCCCTCTACTCTTGTCTGCATCACTGTCCGGGGCTGGAACTACAGCAGAGGACAAGTTAGACAGAGCCCCTGCCCTCATAGAGCTTGCACTCCAGTGGAGGAATCTGAAAGTACACACACGAGCAAGTAAACACAGAGTCTGACTGATTTGTGATGAACTGTAAGGAGAAATTGAACAAGGGAGGCAGGAGGTGGTGTTTACCTAGATGCCTCCCTGGGAGGCAGTAGTTGAAACAGGATGAATTAGGAATCCCCTGCGGGAAGAGCCTATAGGAGAGACACAGCAGCACTAGGAGGTGTGAGAGGCCTCTGAGCAGCATGGGATGTACTGGTTTCAGCTGGATTTGCGGGCTAGGCGCTGTGCTTTCATTCCATATGCTTTGAGCATCTGTTGTGTGTAAGATACAACTATGATAAGCATAGTCCCTGCATCAGGGAGGTGAGGAACTGGGCTGCTGGTGAAGGTGAGGGAATGGGGAGGTGGGGAAGTGGTACAGAGAATTAATGAGATAATTATAATGCAAAGTAGCCAGTGATGGGACAGGTTAGAGGGGACAGTGGAAGCCAGGAATACCAGGGAAGGAGCATGGGGAGATGGAAGCTTCTAGACAGTCTAATTCATCTAGCTCAAATTCGATGTGGCTTCAACAAACAGCAGTATATTTACTGTTTGTTTTTAGCAACTCATAAAGCTAAACATGTTTATTTTTTCAATGACTTTGTTTGTCCTTCATTTGAGGCTTTAAAATGTGCTTTATTTTGTAAAATACATTGACAGAATTCATCAATTTACTACCTATAATATGCAAAATAAAAGCTGAAAATAAGGGTGAAGAAATGTTTTTTAATTTTGTGAAGCTATGAGATCATGACATCCAAGAACCACTTCTCTCTTCAAATGTTCTGCCAATTCTATGTTAAATAATAATGAGAAACTTTTATTTATTGAGCACACACTACATGTGAGGCCCTCACCTGAGTGCTTACATGTATTAACTTAGTGAATCTTGGAACTGTTTCTGTGAAGAAGGATCCTGTTATCCCCATTTCATAGATGAGGAAACAGAAGCAGAGCTGAGGGAACTTGCTCAAGGTTATTCTAGTAAGTGTCAGAGCCAGGATTTGAACCCTGGTATGCAAATTCCAGGCTCATGTACTTGTCACCCATTGCCCTCCCCAGACCAGCTAGTCACAGTTGCACTGGATAATAAGCCCAAAGCTCTGATTTCATTCATTGGCTACTTTGCATTATAATGTGCAGCCTCTCCTTCCTCCCTCCCCAGATTACCCTAGAACCGAGTGGAAGGAGGGACCCCCCCCCCCAGATAGTTAGACATTCCCCTGAGAAGTAAAAGTGCTTAGCTTATGAGCGCACTGTGCATATTTGCCGCACTCTGCATGTGTCCCAGTTGGGCCAACTTCTGTTCTTGGCCATTTGAATATATCCTGGCAGCTCAGAGGTGTAATTTCTCCAAGTGCCGCATTCCTGCTGAGCCCGAGGGATGAATTGTGCAATTTCAGGTGAGCGTGTCTTTAAACCCTAGCTAGGCTTGTGGTTTCTTCCCTCCTGCTTCGCTGCAGGCCCCACTTGGCAGATTGAGGGCCATCGAGGATGCCAAGGCCCCGGGTGCAAAAGGTGAGGTGCTTAAATGGAAGCAGAAGAGGACACAGGAGGGATGGAGTGTGGAGTGGCGCTGGCTGCCCAGGAAAACGTCAGGCCCCCGTTTTTAGAATTAGGATCATCTTTAATTTTCTGCTGTTACAATTCATTTGTACATTAACTAGAGGCCTGGTGCATGAATTCGTGCATCAGTGGGGTCCTTCGGCCTGGCCTGTGGGATTGGGCCAAAACTGGCTCTCCAACATTTCCCGAGGGGTTCCAAATTGTGAGAGGGTGCATGCCAGGCTGAGGGACCCACCGGTGCATGATCAGGGCTGGGGAGGGACATGGGAGGTTGGCCAGCTGGGGAGGGACCACAGGAGGGCTCCAGGGCGTGTCTGGCCCATCTCGCTCAGTCCCAATCAGCTGGACCCCAGCAGCAAGCTCACCTACTGGCCGGAGCATCTTGCCCCTGGTGGTCAGTGCATGTCATAGCAACTGGTTGACCGGTTGACTGTCTGCCCCCTAATGGTCAGTGCACATCATAGCAAGTGGTTGAGCAACCTTAGTATATCATTAGCATATTATGCTTTGATTGGTTGAACGGATGACCACACAACCAGACATTTAGCATATTAGGCTTTTATTATATAGGATTTGCTGTAAAAATATTTTCTGACTATCTGCTATGGGTCAGATATGCTAAGTCTGGGGGAATGTGAACTGTTAGGAAGGCAAGTTCACCATATTAGGAACCTGTGTAATGGGAGGGGGCACTGGCCCAGTCAAGGAGGCCAGGAGCATCTTATTGGGGCGCATGGGACTGAGCAGTGATGCAAAGGTAAGAAGGAGCAAGTTCAGTGATGAGGGGAGGGAAGAGAGTCTGAGGCAAGGGAGCTTAGGTAAGATTCTGGTGGGTGCCCCAATGTATTAGGAGCCAACAAAAGCTGGTCTCCAGCTTGATTGGAGTGCTGTACCCATACCTGACCAAACTGTGAGCTTCCCAGCCCATTCATCCCAGAATCCCGCCAGGAGCAGAATGCCTAGAATCCCTCACCACCTGCAGAGACCAACACACCCTGTATGTACTTCTCTCCCAGTTCCAACAGAAAATAAAATGGGACTAGACTCATTTTTCACAAAATGAAAGGAAATGAAAGATAGTGAAAAAATGTTCATAGTAGGTAAAATGTAGAGCAACCCAAGTTTCCGTCCATGCTGAACAGACAAATAAGTGATGGTACACACACACACACAATGTGCACATGTATACACATACACATGCACATGAACACACACAGCAAAAAAAAAAAGGCTGAGTTTCCTGAGTTTCTTTATTATCCAGAAACCATCCTAGAGTCATTGATTCTGAGGCCCAGACTTGGCAATGCCATGAGGAGGGACTCATCTCTGTTCATTGAATGGGGCTTCTTTGCTCTACGGAGACCCAGAGACTCTGAGAGGTGGGGACCTGAAGGACTTGAGAGGACAGGGCTTTTTGGAAATCCCCACATTGAGCAAATGGGGGCCTTGTGGTACAGAGAGAAGGAGCTCAGCCAAGGAGAGATGACCATTAGTTTAGATTCACATTCTATCCCCTGCCTCCTTCCCTTGTTTCTTCTCTCCCATCCTCCCTCCCATTTACCTTCACTTCACCTGTCAGGCATTGTGCCAAGTGCTTTCCTGCATTCCCTCCATTAATCCTGCCAACCACCCATGATACAGCTTTCATTTGCGTGCCCTTTTACAGGTAAGCAACGTGAGGCTTAGAGAAAGTAATGACTTGCCCAAGGTCTCCCAACCAGTCAGTTGTGGAACCATTTCTTCTCTCCCTTGAGCCATATAAGCCTCAATGCAGGTGGCAGGTTCTCATTCCCACAGAGCACCCCGAGGAAGCACAGTGAAGTCTCCTCATGCAGCCAAGTCAGCAGGCAGTCAGCATGCATCCTGCTCCATGGGCATCATCCAGTTATGGGCAAACCAGCCTGGCTACCTACACACATGCCACAGCGTCTTTGCAACCTCAGTCAGTAGTGTCAGGGGTACCTCATGGGAGCCCATGGAGCAGGGCGCAGACCCTGGGCCAGCTGGGCCACTCAAGCAGCAGCTTGGCTCAAGTTCCATCGCCCGCCTGATTTTCGTTTTCTTGACTTCTAAAATGGGAAGCATAACAGAACTTAGCTCACAGGCTCTGGAGAGGATTTAAATACAGTGATCTGTATAAAGTAGCATGTGTGGTGCCTACCACTAAACAGGGACTGTACAAATGGAGGTTGGAACACTACCCTCATCTTTTTTATCATCAATTGCGTGGGAATGGGCCTGAGATCCCCTTAGTAACTGACTGCTTGCCTGCAGCAGGAGGGGTGGGTAGGATGGCGCCTCTGCCACTGGTGCGCAGTCTTGGTGGCAGACCCTTGCATCAGCCGAACAGAACAGAGCTCAGGTTAAGCTCTTAAGGATGAAGAATCAGCACAGAAAGGGAAAGACGATGCTAGGATTTCCCCAAAGAGCTTACTTGTTTATTATCCGTGTCTACCGCCAAAAGGCAGGCTCTGTCAGAAAAGGAAATTTGTCTTATGCACTTCTTTATCCTTTTCAGCTAGAACAGTTTCTGCATCATTGTAACTACTTACAAAATATTTCCGATTAAGTGAGTGAGTGAACCATGCAGGCTATTCCTCTCAGGCTAGAGGGTCAGGAACTGGAAATGAGGAGCTACTAACTAAGAACAACCTGAGTTTTACATCTAAAAATCCACATACTCGAATAATAATACTTAATAAATGATAATTATTGCAAGCTATGCCTATGTATTGATGCTGTGCCAAATGCTTAATGTGAATTGGCTCACCATATCAACACCTACAAAGTAGGCATTACTGTTGTCCCATTTTACAGATGGGGAAATGAGGTTCAGAGAGTTAAGCAGCCCAGTAGCCATCTGATCCCGGATTGGTTCTTGAGTCTGTCTGAGTGCAGAGCCTGTGCCCTGAGAATTC
The DNA here is from genome assembly GCA_004026665.1 of Murina feae. Lineage (NCBI taxonomy): Eukaryota > Metazoa > Chordata > Mammalia > Chiroptera > Vespertilionidae > Murina > Murina feae. The sequence continues at coordinate 42,278 of PVJC01008593.1, forward strand.
CCCTTTCTACCCTTTCCCATTCCCTTCTGAGGTCAGAGAACACCCTTACACTCAGCCTCAGTCTTTTGGGGGCACATTTTGGGAAAGACAGGCCATGTAATGTTGAGTATCCATGACCTAATTTAGAGTAAAAGTTAACTTTTCAGTCTTCTAACCAATATAACACACCTGCAGTGACCACATGCTGCCCATGTTGGACATGGCACATCATTACATGTCTCTACTACCTGCTCCAGCTCATCTATCAAAGATGTCTGCTCAGTGGCCCATTCCCTCCATGTTCCTCCATGCTCTAGTTCTCCTGCACAGATAATTTTAACCAAGACATTAAAGTGGGTTTTTTCCAGAGAATTTCTCCAATCTATAATGTGCACCATCAGAAAGAATTCAAGAGCATAGCTCCAGAGCTCCCAGCTTTCAACCCCTTCTTCAAACTTAAGAGCTCAGCCTCCAACTTCTCTCAGTCTACCTTCAGGCTTTGGCATTTGAAGAAAGGATTTTTATAAAGCAAACAAGTAAATTAAAAGTTTTAAAATACTGGCTTAATTTAATGCTCAGTGTAGTCATTTAAAATACTTTGGGTGCCTATTTGGTACTTGGCACTTTTCTGAGCATCAAAGGGTAAAGGCAGGCAAAGTCCCTACTCTCATGGTGCTTATGTTCTGGTGGAGAGACAGAAATTAAACCAACTACTGACACAGAAATAAATGAGGACAGTACCAGAAAGTGGTGACCAGAGAGTTAAAATCAACAATATGTTTTACATGCATAGCTGAATGGTAGAGTCCAAAAACTATGTTTGGGTCCTATTTTCTGGAACCTCTGAATATCATATGACAGAAGATGTAATTAAGTTAAGACTCTTGAGAGAATGAGTTTATCTAGAATCATCCAGGTGACCGTAAATGCAGTCACATGTATCCCTATAGCAGAGAGACAGAGGGAGTTTTGAGGCAGAGGAAGAGAAGGTAGTGGGACCAGAGAGGCAGAGTTTGGAATGATGCAGCCATGAACCAAGGAATGCTGGACACCCTGAAGCTGGAAGAGGAAAAGAAGGATTCTTTCCTGGACCTTCAGAGAGTGGGTAGCTCAGCTGATACCTTGCTATCTGACTTCTGACCTCCAGAACTGAGAGAGAGAAATGTCTCCTCTTATTTTAAGCCAACTATTTTGTGGTAACTTGTTACTTCAGCACCAGGAAACTAATGTTTATGGCTACTTTAGATTGTGTGCCTAGAAAGACCTTCTTAGAAGAGGTAACACATAAACTGGTATATGAATGACAAGTCTCCTTCCATCAAGATTTGGAGTTGGAGGACACTTCAGGCAGAGAGACCAGCAGTGCAAAGGCTTTGAGGCAAGAATAAATTAAGCTTTTCCAAAAACTATTAGGAAGGTCAGTGTGGTTGAACTGTAATGAAAAGGAGAGAAATATAGGAGGTGAAGTTGGAGGTATAAAAACGAAACATTATACAGCGTTTCAAAAAGCCAGGGGAAGGAGGTTAGATTTTATTCTAAGTGAGAAGGAACTCCATTGTGGGTTTTATATAAGAGGTTGGTGTGACTGTTATATTTATCAAACTTCACTCAGCCTGCTGTATGGAGATTAGACTGACAAAGACAAGAGTTCTAGCACGGAGGGTAGTTTGGATGCTATTACAGGGGCTAGGTGGAGGGTGTTCCTGACTTCACTAAAGTAGTGGTTGAGAAGATGGGGAAAAAAATAAATGGATTTGGTCCTGTAGTAAAGTCAATGGGAATTGTTTATGGATTAGATGTGCTGAGGGAAAGCGAGAGAAGATTTGGCTCAAACCCCTAGAACCAATGGTGCTGTTTGCTGAGATGGAGAAAGAGCAAGTTGAGAGGGAAATCAAGAGGGCTTTCCTTCACCATATTAAGTTTGAGATGTCTATGGACTTCTAAATCTGGGGTTGGGGTAAATTTGGATAAAAGATCTAGATTTGGGGTCCATGGCACTTTGGCATCTAAATTATGGGACTTGGTGACTGCATGGGGAGAGAGTGTAGATAGGGAAGTAAAGGGAACCCAAAGCAGGATCCTGAGGTACTAACACAGAGAGGTCAGGATGATAAGGAACCAGTGAGGGAAACTGAGACAGAATGGTAGACATAGCAAATGGGGAAGTGGGGGAAAGGAGAGTGTGATATATCAGAAGCCAAGAGAAGAAAAACGTTTTCTAAAGAGGGAGTCATCAGCCATATAAGAATAAGTTTTTCTTGGCTGGTAACTTACATGAATTTTCACTGGAGAGGTCCTATCTTTATTCCAGGCCAATAGGTTTCTCCTCCACAGCCATCCCATATAATTGAGATTGACTTCCCAGGGTTCTTTGGTGAAAAGTATCCAGTACCTCTCCTGGGTTTGGAAGGAGAGCCTGCTATCATCAATTAGTGTGAGAAGTTGGGGCAAGAGTTCCCTGTGTTTTATGACCATGCCTAATCCAAAGGAAAGACACGAGTTATGGCAATTTCAGGAGCTTTTGTAAGTTATAAGAAGATAAATTGTGGCTAAGGCAACCCATCAAGTTACCTGCCACAGCCAAGGCCTTCTCTGACACAGCGAGCAGTCTATTCCTGCAATACTCTGGCATTGTTCTTATAGAGATTCCTGCACAGATAGGCTCTCTACAGATGATTAGCTGACTTTGATCTCAGTGTCACTGATTTCACTCTATTGTGACACATTATAATCAGATTTTAGATAACAATCTTGTATTAAAGTATAACAGGGAAGAGCAACAAAAAGTTTGTGACTACAATTTTTTCATGCTCCCAGATTTTAAAAGTATCATGTTGACTCTACTCAGCTATCAGATCGGGGCAGGAGGTAGGGAGGCTGAGTTGAAGAAGCTAAGAGAAGGGGAAGTAGATTTCTCTGCCCAGGTAAACACATGGAACAATCAATTGGGGGGAAATTATCTAAGAAAGGAGTGAAGAGAAGGGGAAAGAGAGATGCGGTCAGGATGGGATGAGCTGCTTGAGGACAGGGGAGGTAGCTGGACAGCTGTGATGAAGAAAGGGATGATGGGGGAAGAGAGAGATGTCCAACAAGCTCTCTTAAGAGGATTTTGTCCTGTTGCATGGTATGAACCCTCCTTGCCATCAAGAAGTCATTTAGTAAAAGTATACATGGATTTCCATGTCTTTTTGGTATGTGTGTGTGTATGTGTGTGTAATAACTTTGTGCTGACAGTAGCCAAAAGGTGGCTCAGTTTTATTTGGATTGCATTAGTGATAAAGTGACTTCATAGTCATCTTCCAATTTGACCTTCATATCATATATCTGTGATTAAAACTCATTAGGTTTTAGTTTTAAATTGTTTCCCATCCAAACAAGGATAGTATGGGTCTTGCCCTATGTCACTGAGTTAATAATCGCAGGTTGTAAGTGAAACCTATTTCCAGACTCCCAGACCAGTGTGTTTCTTCCCTCCTCCCATCCCTGCCCTTCTTCCCTCCCTTCTCTGTTTCCCTTGCTCCTTCTCATCCTCCCCCTCCCAATTCTTGCTCTCTGTGCATTAATGTTAACACTGCACCACAAGCATGAGATGGGCCCTGCCCTGCCTCCCAGCTTTTAGTTAGAAGTTTTTAGTCCATAAGGGTTGAAAGCAAGTCTTCGCAGAATGAGAAGGCCTGTGCATGGCGTTTATGACTGTGAGGACTGAAGAGGACTTACATTTTCAGTTTTCAGTAGAAAGGCTCATGAATAGCAGGCAGGGTGGTGGTGTCTGCATCTCAGCATTTGTCACCACCCCTCCTCACAGGGAAAGCGAGGCCATGTGGGGGCTTGATAACCCACCTGGGCCAGACAGGGTTCCAACCACCCAGTGACAAGGAGGCCACCTTACAGTTTTCTGTGCTGCCACTTCACTTGGACGGTCACACAGGACCTGGGAGAGTGTCACTGCTGTCCCCTGGGCCCACATCCGTGCTCGTGTCCTCCTTCCTGAGGCTCCCCAATGAGCGCATTTGTGAGTCTTCGGGCGAACAAAAGTCCCGTTGCTTTCCAAGTGGATGCTTTGTTGTTTCTGTTGCACAAACATCTGAAAAATCAGCATTTCCCACTCAGCACTGAGCCGAAATTGACTGCTGTCTCCCTCTAATAAAGCAGCCTGCTCTGTGCCTCTCTTCTAATTGGAAAACAGAAAATCTCAACAGACAGAATGTGTTTATTGATCGAGCTCCATCCCAGAAACTGGACTGCACCGCAGGGAATGAGTAGAGAGAGAGAGAGGGAATGCTGTTGACTTTAAATACTCCATCAATGCGCCTTAGCAGTATTAGTGAGCAGGAGACTGTGAGGTGCATTAAGACCTCATGTGATGGAGTAAATGAAGGCAGAGCCGCTGTTTGATAATGACCTGAAATTCACTGCTAAGTGGAGAGGGAAAAAACTACACATTTCCCAACTTGCCCGTCCTCTCTTGCTGATTTGGAATTGCACTGGTTCACAAAATGCAGAGTTAGTAAAGCTCTTAAGAATTCAGGAACATGCTTTGTACGTTTGCAAGGGAAAACAGGAATTCTTCAACTCAGTCTCTAAAGGAGCAGGACAGAAATGGAATCTGGGATGGCTAGCCAGGAAGAGGCTCGCCCCGGCCCTTGTCAAGTGTTTGAATCACCTCTACTTTTGTCTGTCCTGCTCCCCACTCTCCTTGTTCCATCTGCTGGTTGAAGCAAAGTAAGCCTATAATCCTGGGCCTGGCCTCCAGGGCCCCTCATGTAGCCCCTTGGCCATTTTCCAGCCCAGACAGGCTTGCAGAGACTCAGGAATGTGCTACTAGCAAAGCACATGGAGCTGAACTGTTGGCAGAATCCACCGCTGTCCAGTCTGGTGACCTGTGGAAAGCAGAGGGCACGCTTGCGCTTGCCTGGATCCCGGCCTTGGGGGGCCTGGTTGCTGGTCTTGCCTGTGGCACCTGAGCGGGTTACTTGCTGCTCCTGGCACCATCAGGTTGCTATGCTTGCAGCAGACTCCTGGGGGCAGCTCCTCCAGCTGCAGAGCAGTCTCTACAAAAATCTGATCCTTGCTTCCACCTGAAACTGAAGCAACTTTGATTGACCTCGGAGCCACCATCAAGGAGCTTTGTTGCCTTTTTGAAGCTGGCCATATTGCTGAGGACAAAGGGGAGAGCCAAGAATCCAAGAGACTTTGGGAGAGTGAAAGTGAGGGTGGGCGGAGGGGAGGAGAGGATAAAGAGAGAGATTGGGAGGGAAGGAGGGAGGAAGAAAGAGAGAGAAGGAACGAGAAGAATGGCATGAGACATGGAGAGCGTTGAAACTGGCAAATCTAGCCTCCAATCCCAGTTGTGCTGCCTGCTACCAGCAAGTTCCCTTAACTGTCCTTGGCCTCAGTCCTCAGCCATAGAATGGGATGGCAGTTCCTAACATGCCAGGTGAGCATGGCTGGGATAGCAGGTAAAGGGCCTTCGGGCGGAGACCCTGACATACACATGCTGAAATCTGTCTTTTCCACCCACCCCTCACCTCCCATTTTGAGCACTTACTAGGCATTTAGTAATGTCTGGAAAGTACAAGGAGAGAGGATTTGAAGGAACCAGTGGAGGTGTAAGTTGGACACTGAGACTCAATGCTGTCATGGAGCAGCGGGCTCCGGGAGGCAGCAGGTCCCTCTCTGAATTCGGATTCTGAGGTTGAGCTGAGGGAGCTGCAGAAGAAATTTGATTATAAAGATACTAGGGGCCCGGTGCACAAAAATTTGTGCACTCGGGGTGGAGGGAGTCCCTCAGCCTGGCCTGTGCCCTCTCACAGTCTGGGACCCCTCAGTGGATGTCCTATGATGGCCCCAGTCTGCCAGGCGCCTTTTGTGTGTGTGTGTGTGTGTGTGTGTGTGTGTGGCCACTGGGGACCTGCCCCCAGCCGCATCTGAGG
>PVJC01008594.1:0-35609 GCA_004026665.1 Murina feae
AGTGAGAGATAGAAACATCAATGATGAAGGAGAATCATTGATAAGCTGTTTCCTGTAAGCCCCCTACTGAGGATCAAACCCACAACCAGGGCATGTGCCTTTGACTGGAGTTGAACACGGGACCCTTCAATCCACAGGCCAACACTCTATCCACTGAGCCAAACCAGCTAGGGCTGTTTTGTTTTTTTTTTTTTTAATCCTCATCCAAAGAGATGCTTAGAGAAATGAAGGGAAAATAGGAGGGAGAAGGGAGAGAGGGAGGGAGGGAAGAAGGGAGAGAGAGAGAGAGAGAGAGAGAGAGAGAGAGAGAGAGAGAGAGAGAGAGAGAAATAACACAGTGTGAGAGAGAGACATAAGTTGTCCTTATAAGTTGTCCTTTCCACACGGGCCTTGACCAGGATTCAAACCCACAATCTAGGTATGTGCCTTGACTGGGAACAGAACCAGCCACCTTTCGGTGTGTGGGAAGACACTCAAACCAACTTAGTCAGTCTGGCTAGGCTGTATTTTTTATTATTTATGGCAATATTATCTAGGACCCCTGGTACAATTACTAATATTTATAGATTCAATATTTCAGCATTAAATGTGAAATTAACTATAGATTTTTCATAGATAACCTTTAGCAGGTTAGTAAATTTCCTGAGAATTTTGCTGAGCCTTTTTTTTTTTTAACATTAAAGGGTGTTGTTTTGTCATACGTATTTTCTGCATCTATTTAAATGATTATGTGGTGTTTCTTTCTTATTCTTTTAACTGGGCTTGGTAATAAATCACCAATGATATTTACATCTATGCTCATAAGCAATTTTTGTTTTTAGGTTGATATTCATGAGAACATGTATTTCTTAAACTTTTTTTCCTTTTTTTTCTGACTGGGAAGTGTTCCCTTCTGCTCTAAATTTTTGAAATATGTGGTATAAGATTGGTGCTGTTCCTTTCTTACATATTTGGGAGAATTTACAGTGAAACCACCTGGGCTTGGAGCTTTCCCTGTGAGAAAGTTTTTGATAATTACATTTCTTTACTGGGTATAGGGCTATTAAGACTTGCTGTTTCATCTTGATTTAGTTTTGGTTAATTTTATTTTTTGTTGTTGAATGTGCCACTTTTATCTAAGTTGTTTAGTTTGTTGTCATTAACTTATTCAGAATATTTTCCCCCTTCATGTTGCTAAACTTATAATAAAATTCTCTCTTTTATTTTTGGTATTTGTGATACATCATGTTTACACAGGAAACACCAATGAACAACAGTATTCTAGAGATATTAAAGGGGAAAAATGAATATAGTGGTGCCAGATAAATGCAGATGAAACCTAAGCAGGTGTCACTTGACAATAGTTACATTCTTGACAAACAATGGCAAGAATGCAGAGAAACTCAGAAGGTAAAGCATTTAACGAGAAAACAAAGGAAACTTCACAACTCTGAAGGCTATGATTAACAATGGAGATCTAGGAGTCATTAATACACATATAAGGATAAAACAGTAACAATGTTTGTTATACAGAAAATACAGGAAATATAAAGTTAGAGACAGAGACGTTGTACCAATAACAGACTTTCATATGATTCTCTCAACCTAGAATACAGCAAGTAGACAAAAGGAATGGAAAAGACATCAACAATAAATCATACTCTAAACCTAACCAAATAGTCGCAGGCATCCTCAAACCAGGGCCCTCAGGCCACATGCTGGGTGTTTTTGCTGCCACTGCCTGTCCTGCTTAAAATAAGATATGTGCAGTGTGCTAGGAATTTTTTCATAGTTTTTTTTTAAACTATAGTCCGACCGTCCAATGGTCTGAGGGACAGTGAACTGGCCCCCTGTTTAAAAAGTTTGAGGACCCCTGAAATAGTGAATTGTATTTTAATACCATCTATGTGGCCTGGCCAGCATGATTCAGTGGTTGAGCATTGACCTCTGAACTAGGAGATCATGGCTCAATCCTTGGTCAGGGCCCAGGCCCAAGTTCTGGGCTCAATTCCAAATAGGGGAGTGCAGGAGGCTGCCGATCAATGATTCTCTCTCATCATTGATGTTTTACTCTCTCTCTCCCTCTCCCTTCCTTTCTAAAATCAATTAAAATGTACATATATATTTTGTTAAAAGAACATTTATGTGCATGTGGAACATTCTCTGTCCCAGAAGTATCTTCAGCACATGTGTGACATGAATGCCTCTCTCCAAGATTACCTGCCACAAACTACAAACCCCAAGTTCGCCTCAAGATCCAGTTCCCTCTGTGAGGAATTCCACACTCTCCCCTCTTCTTCCCTCCATCTACCTTTTATCTTTTCCATTGCACATATTTAAATTTTGGTCATTTCCCAACATCTGTCTTTTAATTTCATGATTTCTTCAGATAAATCCTGTGACTTTTTCACATCTTCATTATTTGTGCCTGGAATTAAAAAAATACACTCTGTTCCCAGCAGTGAAATATTATCCAAGCTGGTCTAATCAAGAAGAGGTATTGAGCTCTAACCAGTTTGGCTAGGTGGATAGAGCATTGGCCTATGGATTGAAAGGTCCCGGGTTTGATTCTGATCACGGGCATGTACCTTGGTTGCAGGCACATCCCCCAGTAGGAGGTGTGCAGGAGGCAGTTGATCGATGTTTCTCTCTCATCGATGTTTCTAACTCTCTATACCTCTCTCTTTCTCTCTGTAAAAAAATCAATTTTAAAAAAAGAGGTATTGAGCAGAGAGAAGGTGGGTAGGCCAGTGCCTTTACCTGCAGTATTCTTGGGAAGGGGTCATTCTGGGCTGCTAAGATGTCCCACCAGCTTCCTGGTTGAAATAATTTATCAGGAATGATGTTCTGCTCTACCTTTCATTCTGAGGTCCACCCAGAATCTGTCTAGCACATACCCTTTGCCAGTTCACAGTAGAAGGTATTTCACTATTTGAAGCTCAATGATGTAGTTTTATTATCTTTTCTCACTTTTATTATGTTAAACATAAAAGTGAAGAAAATAGCAAAGTAAAACTTATAGACCTAACTGGCTTAACAGTGAGCAAAAGTCTTACAGTGTCCAAGCACAAAGTAATTGTCAGCTTCACCATGGGTGCATTTTGCTATTGTTAAGGTACTGTCAGTTGTTTGTTTCTTGGGTAGTTTTTTGTTTGCAATTTGGTCAATAGCATGGCCACTGGTTACTGGATACAGTCACAGACTTTACCTGTGAATCTTCTGTTCAAAGTTTTGCACCAAAGAGTATTGGAGAGTGATTTCCTTCTGGTACATCAGAAGCACCTAGAAGATGAAGCCTTGCCTCCCCCTTTGTGTTATTGCCTCACTGCATGGAGCAGAGGGAGCTCACAACATGCATAAAGTGTGGTGCTCACTGGGTAGAACAGAAACACAATTTGTTTTGCTCTGGCATTCAACTCTCAGTAACTTCACTGAGAATCTGCCCTGATTAACCACTTAGGATCAAATCAGCAAATACATGTCTTGTGCAAGTTTACTCTATTCAAAAACTCACACCCTTCCATTACCATGGACACCACAAAAATTCTACCATGAGTTACAGTTTATTTAAGATTGTTTTTTCCCTTGGCTGGTTGTGGGTAATTAACTTGTGTTGTATTATGTCATTCTTTATTTCCACTTGGTTTCTTTTCATGTTGGTGACATTCTCATTCAGCTCCTTATAATTCTCATTTAGTTGTGTGTATTTGTCATTGAGTTGTGTGCATTTGTCATCCAGCCATTTGAGCATCCTTATAACCATTACTCTGAATTGTTTCTCTGACATGTTACTTAGAGAAGGTGCAGGCTGGGCTGAAGACCCCTGCGCCCATGCATGAATTTTGTACACTGGGCCTCTAGTTATTATTATAGTTGGACTACTCATATATCTAATTTCCTCTCTCTTACTCCAAGTCCATTCACTCTTCTCATTTTTCTTCTCTAGCGAATTTTTTTCTTGTTGTTTTTGTTTGATTGTTTCTTAGTTTGTTTTTGTTTTTTATTTTATGTTTTTGTTTTTCCTCTCCTCACTTGTTCTCTTCTTCTACTCATAGCTTAATTTGTTTCACTCACCAAACTCAGGCCTATCGGCTCCCTACTATATTTTTCTTTTTCAAAAATAAATGAATATATAGATAGATTAAAGATAGGGGATTTTTAAAAAAAAATTATTGTTGTATATAACATTTTATATATAAATTAATATATTTAAAATTATTATTTAAAATTATTATTTATTATTATTATTTTTTACTGAGCATTTAAAAAATTTTCTTCTTATAAACTCATTCTTTTTCTACCTTCTCTATACTGAATCAATGGCTATTCCTCCATTCATTCAATTCCTTTACCTTACCTTCTAGAAATAAGCTCTGCCTGTTCAGATTCAGCTCCCCTCCTTTTTACTGGGTGTTTGTTTTTTGCATTTTTTGGTTTAGTTGTTAGTTTTGTGGAGTTTCCCCCATCTATGTATTTTTCTCTCTTACCTTTTATCCTTTTTGCAATATCATTTTTGTGCTCTTTTCTCTCCCCTAATTCTCTTTTCTCTGGTGGTTGCCTTTATTTGGGGATATCAGTGTCACAGATACATTTGTGTTTTGTTCTCTCTTTGCTGTGTCTTATAGAGTTGTATTTTGTGCCTTTTGGTCAATGTGGTATAAAGTGAACCACATAACCAGACACCCTGAGAGGAGTAAAAATGGGGAGACAAAGAACCAGCTCCCATATGAAAGAAAAGGAGGAATCATCAGAAAAGGAGGTAAATTAAATGAGGCAAAGAATTTGTCAGAGAAATAATTCATAGCAATGATCATAAGGACACTGAAAATGATGGAAGACAAATTCAACAACATGTGTAAGAATCAAGAAGAAATGAATAAGAACCAAGAAGAAATGAAGAATGACATAGCTGCAATAAAGAACATAATAGAAAGCATCAATGGCAGACTAGAAGAGACTAAAGACCACATCTGTGAGTTAGAAGACAAAGTATGAAAAAACACCAAAGCAGAGCAACAACTGGAAAAAGAAAAAGACTTAAAAAATAGGAGGAGAGCCTAAAGGAGCTTTGAGACAACATGAAACAAAACAATATCCACATAATAGGGGGACAGAAGGAGAGGAACCTGAGCAAGTAATAGAAAACCTGTTTGAAGAAATAGTGACTGAAAACTTCCTTGATATAGGGAAGAAAAAAGTCACATAAAACCAAGAAGCTCATAGAGTCTCAAACAAGATGAACCCAAAAAGACCGACATCAAGACACATTATAATTAAATTGGCAAACATGAATGACAAAATAAGAATCTTAAAAGCTGCCAGGGAGAGACAGAAAGTTACCTACAAGGGATCTTAGACTATTAATTGATTTCTCAACAGAAACACATAAGGCCAAAAAGGAAAGGAATGAAATATACAAAGTGATGCAAAGCAAGGGGCTGAATCCAAGAATACTATACCCAGCAAAGTTATCATTCACAATTGAAGGTGAAATCAGGAGCTTCACAGACAAAAAAGGGCTAAGGAAGTTTATTACCATTAATCCAGCAATGCAAGAAATTCTAAAGGGACTGCTGTAAAAAGAAGAAATGCGAAGAAGGAACACAGGCATAAAGAATAAAAATGGCTTCAAACAAGTACCTATCAATAATAATCTTAAATGCAAATGGGTTAAATGCTCCAAACAAAACACACAGGGTAGCTGAATGGATAAGAAAACATGAGCCATATATCTGCTGTCTACAAGAGACCCACCTCAGAACAAAGGATTCACACAGACTGATAGTGAAGCGGTGAAAAAAAATATTTTCAGGCTAATGAAAATGAAAAGAAAAGTTGGGGTAGCAATACTTTTATCTGACAAATTATACCTCAAAGTAAAGACCATAACAAGAGATAAGGAAGGCCACTACATAATACTAAAGGGAGCAATTCAACAAGAGGATGTAACTTTGGTAAACATATATGCACCCAATACAGGAGCACCCAAATACATAAAAAAAAAAAACCACAAAAAACTTCTGGAAGATATCAAGGGAGAGATTGACAGCAATATAGTCATAGTAAGGAACTTTAATACTCCCATTGACACTACTGGATAAATCCTGTAAACAAAAAAAATCAGTAAAGAAACATCAATCATAAATGACTCTCTAGATCAGATGGAATCAATTGATATCTTCAGAGCATTTTACCCCAAAGCCATAGAATATACATTCTTCTGAAATGCACATGGGTCATTTTCAAAAATAGACCACATATTGGGACACAGGCAAAGTCTTTTCAAATTCAAGAAGACATAAATCATATCGAGCATCTTCTCAGATCACAATGGTATAAAATTAGAAATCAACCACAATAAGAAAAATGAAAAAAATCAAACGCTTGTTGGCTAAAAAGTATGCTATTAAACAATGATTGGGTTACCAGAGAGATCAAAGAAAAAATAAAAAACATCCTTGTAAAAATGACAATGAAAACACAATAATCCCAAATCTATGGGACACAGTGAAAGCAGTCCTAGCTCTATAGGCCTACCTCAAAAAAACAAAAAAAAATGGTAATAAATTATTGAACACTAACTATCAAAGAGTTAGAAAGAGAGCAACAAGAAAAGCCCAATGTAAGAGGATAGAATGAAAAAAAAAAATCAGAGCAGAAATAAATGACTTAGAGACCAAAAATAATAATACTAAAAATTAATAAAACCAAGAGCTCATTCTTTGAAAGTATAAACAAGATTGATGAACCTCTAGCCAGGCTGACCAAGAATCAAAGAGAGACAATCTGAATAAACAAAACCAGAAATGAAAGAGGTGAAGTAAAAACTGACCTCACAGAAATACAAAGGATTATGAAAAAATACTATGAAAAACTCTATTCCAACAAACTGGACAATCTAGATGAAATGGACATATTCTTAGAAAAATGCAAGCTTTCAAAACTTAATCAGGAATAATAAAAAAACCTGAATAGGCTGATAACTACAGTAATCAGGAATAATAAAAAAGCCTGAATAGGCCAATAACTACAAAAGAAATTGAAGCCATAATAAAAAATCTCCCAGTAAACAAAAACCCTAGTCGGGATGGTATTACAGGTGAGTTCTACCAAGTTCTAGAAAGAATTTGGAGGATTCAGTAAGAGGCTTTAACATAAACAGCAAGAAAATGACCAGTGCCCTTTGAACTGCTGAGGGACCCATCACACATACAAGAAGTTCCTGAACTACCAAGGAGATCAATGATGATAAGTAGACAGCACAATGCTATAATGATACTGTTGAATAAATAACGAGCAAGAATCTTAAATACAGCCAGAAAGGCACACTGTCCTATTTGACAGCTGGTCAACTTTTCAACTACAAAAGTGGACTCAGAAGACAGAAGGAAATGTCCTCAAAGTGCAGAAAGAAAATACACTACATTTAGGTTAATGTACCTAGCAAAACTATCTTTCATGAGGAAAGGTAAATAAAGGCATCTTCAGGAACACATCCCGAGTTTTCCTCCAGCAAGTCTACACAGAAGGAACTTCTAACAAATGGGTGTCAGAAAAAATAAAATCATAATCAGAGGGAGGTCGGAGATGCACAAAGAAATGTCAAACTGTAGTCTGAACTATATTTATAAAATAGTAATGCCTCATTTTTGTAGAATGAAAAAAGAAGAATAGAACTAAAATATGGAATAAAAATAATAGAGTTTTTAGGAGGATCATATTAAAACTAAAATGTTCCTACATTTTTTTTTTGGTGGGTAGGGGGCAGGAGAGACAATATACATTGTGAAGTTAATCAGACATACAAAATTTCAATATAAATCACAAAAAGAATAGAAACATGTGAGGAAATTATAAATTCATCTTAAAAATGCAAAGAAAAGAAAAACAAAAACCACAATAAATGTATTAGAAAGAAAGAAAAATAGCATAAAAATGAAAGCAAAAGATAAGAAGTAGAAAAAAGTCTTTATCAGTAATCCCAGTAAATATAAATGAATAAAATTATTCAGTTAAAAAATGTTTGAATTTAAAAATTGAGATTTCTCATGTTTAGAAGAGGAAAACCTGTAATATGACAACCCAGAAATGTGGAAAGTGAGTAGATATAAAGACAAAATTAACCACAATAACAAATCCAAAACCTGATGTTAATGTCAGATGAAATGGACTTTAAGACAGAAGGCAGTAATAATAATTTAGATAATTACTAAAATATCAAGGGTGTCAGATCAATAGGAAGATAAAAGTTTTAAACTTGTATACACTTAGTAAGTAATCTTAAACCACGTGAAGCAAAACTTGAAGGAATCATGAGGAGAGATGTATAAATTAACAATTTCACTGTCATAATGGGAAGTGCTCACAATTATGAGATCAATCAAATAAAAAATTAAGGCAACACACACACATGGCACACACACACTATAAATATTTATGCTTCATAGCAGGGAGAAAAGAACATTTTACCAAAGTTAATATTTGTTTGTCAGAGGAAAAGCTTTTTGTATTTCCTTACATACATATATGTTATAAATACATATGAAATATTTGATATATTTGATTAATTCAGCACTTGGTGCAAGATAGTATCTATGGGTCTTGCATAATAGTGAGCAACTTCTGTTGTAAGGAAATGTACTAATTTGTAGTGAAATCTGAGAGAGTTACAGTAATTAGAGAAAAAACTTCCATTATTTGACATTTATTTAAGAGGTTAACTAAAATAATTTATAACTATAGTTTTTATGTATAATAAGAGAAAAATAAAAAAATACAGCCTGAGTATCTATCTGGTTAAACTTACAGATTATTACGCTTGCCTGAGCTCTTTAAAAATATAAACTATGGCTTTGTTTTTCCTACAATAAGAAAAATGAAGGTTGCTGCATTTCTACCACTCATGAAGATGTTGAACATCACAGAAAGTTCATGAAGTCTGGGAAGAACTTTAAAATGTGTACAGTTAGTCTTTGATTCTAATGAAACTAACAATGAAGGGTTGAGGTATTGGGAGCAGGTTAATTTTTTTTTATTGTTAATTCAAGTTTATGTATGAAAATTTCTTCTTATTTGGTAAATTTCATTCTGGCATCTACCTTTCTACCATTAATCATAAAAAACTTGAATAGAAGCTTTTGAAATTTTCAACCAGCAGCATTTTATTAAGTATACCTAGTCCTCAAACAAAAGGACTTTAAGCAGGGAAAAACTTGTTTTGTTACACAGTACAATCTATATGTTATTAAAATGATACACACAACTTGGTGAAATTTAAGATATATAGACAATGTTTATAGTCTATTTCATCTGCTTCCCACAGAAAGGAAAATTCAAGGGGAATATCAGCATAATTTACTAAAGCAGTGCAGGGACATAAATTTATTTTTATCATATATTTATTTATTTTTAAAAAATTACTGTGGTGACATTGGGTCACAAAATTATATAGGTTTCAATAAAACAACATCTGCACACTGTATCATGAACACATCATACAAAGCAAAGTCTCTTTCTGTCCCCATTCCCTCCCCACCCCTACACTTTGCCCATCCCTACCTATCCCATGTCTCCCTTTCCCTCTGGCTACCACTACTCTATTACCTGTCTCTATGTATTATGTATTCACATTTTTTATAATCCCTACACTTCCTTTCATTCAGTTATCCTGCTCTTCTCCCCTCTGATAGCTGTCAGTCTGTTCCATGTATCCATGGTTCTGTTCCTATTTTTTTCATCAGCTTATTTCGCTCATTAGATTCCACATATAAGTGAGATCACATGATGTTTGTCTTTCTCTGACTGGCTTATTTCCATTAGCATAATAATCTCTACATCCACCCATGCTGTTGCAAAAGGTAGGATTTCTTTCCTTTTCGTGGCTGTATAGTATTCCATTGTGTAAATGTATTTCAGCTTTTTGTTGTTGTTGTTAATCCTCAACTGAGGATATATTTTTATTGGTATTAGAGAGAGAGAAACATCAATGTGAGATAGAAATATCAATTGATTGCCTCCCATATGGAACCCCCAACTTAGATTTGTGCCCTGATGGGGAATTGAACCTACAACCATTTTAGTGTACTGGACAGTGATCCAATCAACCAAGTCGCCTAGTCAGTTCAATGGACCACAGTTTTTTTTTTACCTACTCATCTACTGATGGACGTCTGGGCTGTTGCCAGATCTTAGCTATTATAAATTACGCTGCTATGAACATAGGGGTGCATGTATTCTTTCTGATTGGTGTTTAGGGATTATTAGGATATATTCCCAGAAGTGGTATCACTGGGTCAAACGGCAGTTCTGTTTTTAATTTTTTGAGGAACCTCCATACTGTTTCCCATAGTGGCTGCACCAGTCTGCATTCCCACCAATAGTGGACAGGATTCCCTTTTCTCCACATCCTTGCCAGAACTTGGTTTTTGTTGATTTGTTGATGATAGACATTCTTGCAGGTGTGAGGTGATATCTCATTGTGAGATTTTCCTCTCTCTGATGATTAGTGACATTGAACACTTTTTCATGTATCTATTGACCATCATATGTCAGGACATTGATCATTAGAACATACCATAATTCAGTTAAGTACTTCCCTACTGCTGCATATTTAGACTGTTTCCAATTTATGTGCTTGTAAATGGTGATATAGTAAAGATATTTGCACATATCTTTTTATGAATCTCTGATTAATAAGGTGAAGTTAATTCCTAATACAGAAAAATTGGGTAAATATATTTGAGTTTTAAAAGACCTTGATAGACAATCCCAAGCAACTTATCCTATATAATAAAACCTTAATATACAAATCAACCAAATGGTGGAACGACTGGGTGCTATGATGCACACTGATCACCATGGGGCAGATACCCAACTCAGGAGCTACCCTCTGGTGGTCAGTGAGCTCCCACCATGGCTGGCGAAAGCTAAGGATCCCGTGGGGGGTGTCTGACTGCCGGTAGGCAGATATCCTCAGTGGGGTCCTGGACTGTGAGGGGGCACAGGCCAGCCTGAGGGATCCCCCTCAGTTTACCAATGTCCTGCACCAGGCCTCTAGTCTATGCTATAAAAACCCAGTGGCCTTAACGCCATAAAGATCGAAGGACCAGTTACCAGGAGGCATGGTGGGGTCTGGGGTCCAGCAGTGGCACGTGGGAGGGTGGGGCTGCGTGCATGGTGAGGCCTGTGTGGGTAGAAAGAGCTGCCTGTGTGGGTGGGTGGGACCGCGCGATTTCACACAATGGGCCTCTAGTAGTATTATAACACCTACATTCCCATAAGTAGCTTTTCGCTTTTGCCTAAATTTAGAGTTTTTACTTAGATATATTTTATGTCTTTTGCTATGTAAATTATGGCATTGTTGCTTATTAGTGACATTAACCCCATTTTATATATCTATTGAGGTTTTTACAATATTTGCATTTATTTCTATTTTGTGTTCATATTTTATTATTTATTTGTAAGAGTCTTAATATATTAAGGTTACTAACTCTGTAATTCTTGACTCAAGTATGTTTCTGAGAAATAAAATGAGAGATACACACACAGAGAGAAAGAGAAAGAGAGAGAGAGAGAGAGAGAGAGAGAGAGAGATATCAAGAGAGAGAGGTTTAATAGAATGTGCTCATCTGCTTAATTTCTTAATCAAATTATACAGAGGCCAATGTTCAATTAGCCCTACTTATTCAGAGTGAATAATTTTACCTTATTTACCCAGTATTTCCATTGGACTTTAGATATTGGCTATTTAACTAAGAGCCATCAATGGTTACAGCTGAAAGAAATGTTTTATAGAGGTTTACCTATATCTAAAATTGTATTCAAGCCCGGCCAGCATGGCTCAGTGGTGGAGCATTCACCTATGCACCAGTAGGTCACAGTTCAATTCCTGGTCAGGGCATATGCCTGGGTTTTCGGTCTTAATTCCCCATATGGGGCATGCAAGAGGTAGGCATTTGATGTCTCTCTCTCATCATTGATGTTTCTATCACTCTTTCTCCTTTCCTCTCTGAATTCAATAAAAATATATTAAAACATAAAAATAAAAATAGATTGAAAGAGTCAATGTAGGTTTTTCTTATCATGCTACAAAAAGACAATGTTTGCACCAATTCTTTTTTTTTAAATTGTGTAGAATGATTCACTGTCAAAACCAATTTATAAAATACACCTATCAAAGAAATGTTTAGGAAGGTAACATTATGGCATGAAATTTTATTTTAGCAGAACTTCGT
Source organism: Murina feae (assembly GCA_004026665.1). Classification (NCBI taxonomy): domain Eukaryota; kingdom Metazoa; phylum Chordata; class Mammalia; order Chiroptera; family Vespertilionidae; genus Murina; species Murina feae. Next base: position 12,213 of record PVJC01008594.1, read on the forward strand.
AAATCTGTCAGCTCATGTTGTCACTTGTTTGTTTTGCTTCTTCTTCCAAAGGAATCTACATTCTCTCTGAGAAATTCAGGAGCACTGAGCAACCCTGAGGCAATGCAAGGACCACACAGCATACTGCCAAGGAAGCTGAGGATTCAGAGAACTGGTGTTTGTGAGTGTGCATGTTGGTGTGCACAACTGTTTTTGCATGTGTGCATGCACACCCATGTAAATGTTCAAGTGTGAGTGTGCACCCATGTGCATGTGTGGTCATGAAGAAAGCTGTAAAGAAGAAGACTCTAGGGAAGGGATGGTCACCACACAGAGACTCGGGGAGTTTTTTTCCAAAAGTTTCCCTGGTCACATGAGCAGGTGTGTAGATTAGATTTTGAAAGAAGACAGAACTTCCATTTGTGCAGATACATTTAGAGTAGTGGTTCTCAACCTTCCTAATGCCGGGACCCTTTAATACAGTTCCTTATGTTGTGGTGACCCCCAACCATAAAATTATTTTCGTTGCTACTTCATAACTGTAATTTTGCTACTGTTATGAATCATAATGTAAATATCTGATATGCAGATGTATTTAGGCAACCCCTGTGAAAGGGTTGTTCGATCCCAAAAGGAGTCATGACCCACAGGTTGAGAACTGCTGATTTAGAGGGAAATAAATACAGAGAGGTATTTCCCAACATGAATAATTGAATGGGATGGACTTGAAAATGTTGGTGCCATTTGGAAATTAAAGAGAAATGTACTCACTGCAATTTTCACACTTAAGTCTTAGAGGAATTCCTCAGTCGGTAAAATATAAATTAATGTTTTGTGAAAACATAGACACTCTACTGTGATTCTTTCATATGATAAACTTTAGCCTTCTGCTTAAAGTTTTCATTTTCTTAATATTTAAGCTGTGCTCAAAAATTAATTTGTTTCATAAAAAATGACAAAGCTTCTCACTAAGTCATAACTGGGTTCAAAAAGATAACAGCTGAATAGATGAACTTCTAGCCCTTTTTCTTCATAGTGGTTGGACTTAAATAGACTTTTTAAAAATTTAATAATAAGGAAAATTAAAATGACCCCTTAGCGTTAACTTTTACCAGTGTTTAAAGGTCTGTGATTTCACTATCTGTCTAGAATGAATAAGAAAAATCTTACATTAAAAATTTATAGGCAATGTGATGGATATGTTAACAGCAAGAAACATTCTAATTAACAAGAATACAAAAGTAGCTATATCTTTCTATGCTTATGATATTATACTTCTTCATAATTACATAATAGAGACTAAATATATTTAGTATAGAACTTTTCAAACATTGATACTTCCTGTACATCATGCTTAAATCTACAACTTCATGTTTATATTATATGATTTTACTTTTTATGAATTCTGAAACAATCTTTATGATTCATTTAAGACTTCCAATGTCAGATATCAGATATGTCATAGAAAGGTCCTCAATCAAAAGCCAGGTGTTCAGTGTGCAGTCTTCCCTTTGGCTGTCCTGGAATAAATGGTTAAACTTTCTGAGTCTCTGTGATGTGATCTGCATGATAAGGGCATCTGGGAAGTATAATCCCTTAGAACTCTTGCAGCTGTGCAGTGATCAGATTTCTCTGTGTGTCTAGGATTCAGAAATTTGTGAGATGTCCTGTAGTTTTCATGCAATATAGTCATTTAGTTCATATGCTAGAGTTAGAAAGAAAACAATGAATAAGAAAGCATTACTGTTAGTAAACAACTTTCTTTGTAATGCAATTTTTGTGGATGTCAGTGATTTTGATGAGCAGCCAGGTAGAGCCATTTTAAGAATAGCAGTTATTGTACCAAGGAGAAAAGGGATTTGCTTCCTATGAGGAAGGTATGCATCAGATGATCAGTAGAGCACTAGTTTAAAACAATATGATAATTTCTACTGCATAATACAAATAACTGAGCAAATATATTCTTTTGGCCCAGGGCCTGTTTTTGGTACTGGGGACATCTGTTTTAAGCTTATAACCCAAACATTTACCTCCCCTGTGACAATTAGGAACATACTTATAGTCACATTTCTTGATATGAAGCAACCGTGGTACATCTCAACAAGAAGGGGTGGTGGTGGTGCCATTGTTAAGTTAGGGGATATGACAATATCTAGAGGAGGCAGAATCCATTCTGAATTGGTGTCTTCCTAAGGAGAGATTGATGAGGAAGGATTCACCAGGAGCTCTCATGAGGTGAGGGCAGTTTAGGAGTTGAGTACCTGGTTTCTAGGGGGAAATAACCAAGTGGCTCTTTCATTTGTTACTGGAACCCACATGTGAACACTCACTGACTAAAGTTATGTTTTCCACTTTATTATAGATAATGGGACATGAAATTTAATGCTCTCTTCCATTATACATCCTCCATTCACTAAGGATCACATCTTACCCCTTTTGGGTAAGTTACTTTAAAGGTTATTCATCAAAATATACTGGGGAGGGGTGGGGGGGTGTCAATGGGAAAAAAACGGGACATCTGTAATACTTTCAACAATAAAAACAAATTACAAAAAGAAGTATAAAATCACATTTGTGCATCATTGAGAATGGGAGCAACTGTTTGATAATCTGCACAAAAGGTTAAAGAAAGATTGCTCAGTGAAGATCAGTTACATCACTATTTTGGCCATGGATAGAAGAACAATAATAAAAACCTATGACATAGATTGAACATACAGGTTTCATTTAGCTATGGAACATTTCTGTATGTCCTATTTTAGCATTTAGGTGGAGCCAAAGTTTACATAATCGTGTACCATTGATTTCATTTACTGTAGAATGAAAAAAATCAAGTGTTTGTAAAGAGGCAAACTCAACAATGTAATAATTAAATAATTTTGTCATCTGGGGAAAATTTATATCTTCTTAAACTTGTGAAACTTTGGTCTAAAATAGTTAGATTCTAGCTATTCATTAGAGTAACACAAAATAAAATAAAATATACTGTCTTTATTGGCAAAAAATGCACATAATATACCTTTTATATATATATACTAGAGGCCCGGTGCACAAAAATTTGTGCAATCAGGGTGTGTGTGTGTGTGTGTGGGGGGATCCCTCTGCCCAGCCTGTGCCCTCTTGCAGTCTGGGACCCCTTGAGGGATGTCCACCTGCAGGCTTAGGCCCGCTCCCTGGGCTATTGGGCCTAAGATGGCAGTCAGACATCACTCTGGCAGCCCAGGAGCCCTCAGGGGATGTCCACTTGCCAGCGGGGAGCAGGCCTAAGCTGCAGTTGGACATCCTTAGCACTGCAGGAGTGGCTCCCATAAACACCAGTGTACTGGCAGCCATCAGCCTGGCTTGTGGCTGAGCAGAGCTCCCCCTGTGGGAGTGCACTGACAATCAGGGGCAGGTTCTGCATTGAGCATCTGCCCCCTGGTGGTCATTTTGTGTCATAGTCACCAGTCATTCCCAGGGGTTCTGCTGTTAGGGTCAATTTGCATATTACCCTTTTATTGTATAGGATTATATAGGATAGAGGCCTGGTACATGGGTGGGGGCCTGCTGGTTTGCTCTGAAGAGTGTCCCGGATCAGAGTGGGGTTCCTGCTGGGGTGCCTGGCCAGTCTGGGTGAGGGGCTGATAGCTGTTTGCAGGCTGGCCACAGTCCCTTCAAAATGGGTGTCCCCCCCTGGGGTACCTGGTCAGCCTGGGTGAGGGGCTGATGGCTGTTTGCAGGCTGGCCAAGCCCCCCAGCAACCCAAGCTTCCAGCAAGGCTGGCTAGAAGCAGGTATCTGGGGTTTATTTATCTTCTATAATTGAAACTTTGTTGCCTTGAGCAGAGGCCACATCCAGCCTAGGCAGGCAGCTTCCTCCATCGTTGGGGCAATGAAGCCACTTGTTTGCTCTAGCTCCATGGCTGCTGGCCACCATCTTATTAGATGGCTAGGGGCCCGGTGCCCCAAAATTTGTGCACTTGTGGGGGGGGTCCCTCAGCCCGGCCTGTACCCTCTCACAGTCTGGGACCCCTTGGGGGATGTCCACCTGCTGGGGTGACTGGCCAGCCTGGGTGAGGGGCTGAGGACTGTTTTCAGGCTGCCCAAAGCCCCTTCAGGGTTCAGTTCCCTACTGGGGTGCCTGGGTGAGGGGCTAAGGGCCGCTTTCAGGCTGCCCCACAGTACCTTCAGGGTTTGGGTCCCTACTGGGGTGCCTGGCCAGCCTGGGTGAGGGGTTGAGGGCCGTTTTCAGGCTACCCACAGCTCCCATTGACCCAACGTCCTAGCGAGGTTGGCTGGAATCAGGTTTCTGTGGTTTATTTATCTTCTATAATTGAAACTTTGTTGCTTTGAGCAGAGGCCTAGTCAGGCAATGAAGCCTTCTGTTTGCTTCAGCTCCATGGATTCTATAATTGAAATATTGTTGTCTTGAGCAGAGGTCTGGCCAGCCTAGTCAGGCAGTTTCAATTCCATCGCTAGTGCAATGTAAGCCTCCTGTTTTCTCTAGCTCCATGGTTGCTGGCTGCCATCTTGGCTGGGTTAATTTGCATACAGTTGCTCTGATTGGCTCGTGGGCCTGGCTTGGCTGGTGGGCATGGCTTAGGTGTCTCAGGATGATGGTTAATTTGCATATTACTCTTTTATATATATATATACTAACCACCTCTGCCTTGGCTTTGCCATTCTGGCTTTGTCTGGGAGGCAGCCAAGGAGCCTGCTGGGGTAACCAAGGAAGCCAAGCCTCCTGCACCTGCTCTCTAGCAGACTTGGCTTCATGGCTCCAACCGGCGCTTTCATCTTTTTTAAAAAATATTTTTTATTGATTTTTTACAGAGAGGAAGGGAGAGGGATAGAGAGTTAGAAACATCGATGAGAGAGAAACATCAATCAGCTGCCTCCTGCACACCCCTACTGGGGATGTGCCCGCAACCAAGGTACATGCCCTTGACCAGAATTGAACCCGAGACCCCTAAATCCACAGGCCGATGCTCTATCTACTGAGCCAAACTGGTCAGGGCAAGTGCTTCCATCTTTGTTGCATCAATTTGCATATTCCCTCCTTATTGGCTGTGGGCACTTCCATCTTTATCACAAAATGATGGTTAATTTGCATACTACTCTTTTATTAGATAGGATACATACACACACACACACACTTATTAGTCAGGAATTGTGAAAATATAATATCTGCCATTTTTTATAGCTTTACTGAGGTATGGATCACATTCAATTATCTACACATTTTAAATGGAGGAATTTGATGAGTTTCGATATATGTATATACCCAAGATACTATCACCACAGTCAAGGTGATGAAAACATACATCACCTTCCAAACTTAACCTCTTTTTACACCCTCTTATTCCTAGGTAAGAATTTCTGTTATGTTCACCTAATTTGATCATTTATTATTTTCTTAAATATTATTCTTTCTTCCTATCAGAACAGGCTCAATGGTTTATAACAATTTGGACTAATAATCCAATTTTAATTATAAATAGGTTGGCTTTTTATTAAAATCTCCTCATGTTCACATCTTAGATGCATATAGTTAGGATCAAATATCAAAGAGTGGATTCTGGATTAGTTACCTAGTTTCTTGACAACTAATTATTCTGCAGGGTTGAATTTTTCCAGATACTTTCTGAAGCCTGGTACTTTGTAACCAACTGACTTTAGTTACTTATAAAATACTAAAATCAATGTTATTTTTCCCCAAGGTGTATCTGATAGCCCTGAATCATTTTTTACTATATCCACTTATTTTTAAATGAAAATGTTAGAATTCCAAGTACTCCATTTAAGTATCAGCAGAGTCAAAAGTGGGTGTGAAAACCATTCTAGACAGTTATAGAAATGTGAACTCAGACATGAAGAATAATGTGGAAACAGAGAAGATAAAAAGCAGAAGTCCACGTGAGAGTAAAGGGTGAGAAAGAAGCAATGTATTGAGGGAAACACACACAGCCAATGATAAGAGACAAGTCAGAAAGCTTCTTACTTGATTAAATAGAAGCAAGACCTCCTTTTAATGACCTCCTCTTGTAACAATCAGTCTTCTCATTTGGGATCTATTAAATTCCCATTATAAATACAAGAAACATTCTGAAAACTATTCCTAATCTTGGCTTTTTTTAATTATCCAGCAACTAGAAATTCTACAGCGGCATTGAATATATGTGGAGTTCACATCTATTCTAAGTATAATGAGAAGACTTAGATTTATATAATATTTGAAGCCAGAGATGCAATGCTTACTATGTATGAGTAAGCATTCATATTCCCCCATATTGAGAATTTTCAAGTGAAGATAGGTCACTTGACTTCTATTTTGTTGATGGTGAAAATAATTATTCTAATGTGACTTGTTATGAAGTAAAATTTTCTGTTTTGAGGGAAAAATTGACAATGTTTATTGAAGTTAAAAATATAGAAATGTAAGAAGAAACATATGTTTGGTTCCATTCTTGCTTATTGCATACACTTAAACATTACTATTGAATTCTAACTTTGATTATAGACAGTCTTTGTTTCCTAGTTAGTTTTACTGATAAATTGCTTCTTTTCTCTCCCTTTTTCTTTTGTCCATTGGTGCTTGTCCTTGACATAATTCAGTCCCTCCACCATGTATTCATATGTCTTTGTAACTTAATTATCTATACTTCCACTTATTTAAAAAAATTTCTTTGTAACCTAGGAAAGCATAGCTATTTTGTTGTTTTAAAATTTTGGTGTCTTAAAAATAGGTATGTCTTTGAAGGAGTACATAATCCGCATAAGCTTTTTAAATTATTCTGAGATTACTTCAATAGGCTTTAACCCATTACACTTACTGTCAAGATGGAAATTCATTCTTTATTTTCCAAATCATGATCTTAATCTTTATTTTCTTTCCAATATTGATTTTTCTCATTGACCAGTTCATTCAGTACTATTCTTAACACATTGTGATAGCAGGCATTCACAACTTGTTTCTTATATTATTCATGGTTATGCTTCTAAGTCTCATTGTTAAGTACAATGTTTGCTGCAGTTTTTCTGCGTTCAGGCTTTTCACTACACCAGTGGTCCTTTCCCTCATTGTGAATTTATTTGTGTTTCATACATTTCAAATAAGGCTTTTTAAAGGCGTTGTCATTTTCATAGTGTTTTGCTGTAGAATAAATTTTTAGATAAACTATGAGATATGATTTTCTATTAGATTTTCTGACTCAAAACATTCGATGGTTTTTCCACAAACATAAAGTTCATAAGGTTTTTCTATAGTATGAAGTCACAGGTGTCTGATGAGATATAACTCCTGAATGAAACCTGTTTCCACATTAAACACACTTAAAGGTAGCTGCTGCAATAGAGGATGACCTATGGCAAGATTTTCTAGGCTTATTCCATTCATGATATTTTGTCATTATGTGGTTTCTCCCATGATTAAGTCTCAGTCTCTTTCCCGAAGAGTCATTTCATTTATAGAGGTATTTCATTGTGAAATTAATTTCTGAATTCACAGGAGACATTTTTTTCCAATCTTAGCAAAATGTTTATCTCCTTAGTCAAGGCTTTCTTAAGTATGGTTGCATCTCCTTTCACAAATCTTTGCTGTTCTGTTTTCATCTGCTCACCAACTTCCCAGTCTTTCCTTTTGCTTAAGAGCTAGAGGCCCAATGCATGAATTCATGCATGGGTAAGGTCCCTCTCTGTGGCCTGAGAGATCGGGCCACAGCTTGCACCCCCAGCCTCACAGCCCCACAGCCCCACCTGGCACCCTGCCTTGGCCTGGCAGTGCCCCTTCACCTGCTCCACTATCCCACCTATGGGGTGATCGATCTGGGCCAGGACCCCACCCAGTTCCCTCAGCACCTGGGAGCTGGGCAGCGGCCCCACCCTACCCCCTTGCCACGGCTGATTGCTATCTGTGGGGCAATCGGCTGGGGCCCGATCTCCCACTGCTACCTCTGGTCACCATCTGCAGTGGCAGCCCCACTCCCCCGATCCAGCACCACCCCCCCACACACACTTCCACTGGATGCTGTCTGCATGGTGATCGGTAGGGCAATTAGGCCCCCACTAGCATCCGCCTTGGCCTGATGCCACCTGCTCACCTGCTCCACCATCCTGCTGCAGTCTTGCTTTTGTCAGGGCCCACTGGGGCCGGCAGCACCTCCACTGTTACCTGCTGCCAGTGTCACCTTGCTGATGCCCACCATGGTCTGTGCCGCCCCTTGCTGGTCAACGCACATAGTGGCAAGTGGTTGAACTCCTTGTCTCCCAGTTGAACTCCGACAGTCTGGGGGGACAATTTGCATATTAGGCTTTTATTATACAGAATGTTTAATGTTGACACCATTGTAGATGTTCCCAGTCTACTATTAACAGGTTGTTGTGGTTCTCCACCATCATGTCCCTGTACCAGTTCCTCTGAGCAGGTTTCAATTGTTGGCATTCCTTTGGGACTCGCTCACTTTGAGCTCCAGCACAGAGACAGCAACTCAAAGGCAACAGGGACAAAGGGGGAGGAACTGCATTTCCTGGCTTCAGAGTGAGGGCTGGAGAAGCAGCTTCCTCTGAGACGGAAGTGCTGGCAGAGGCCATTTTTCCTTTGCTGAGCCCTTTCCTGACAGAGCCCCACATGGAAATCCTTTATACTAATGCAGCCATATATATTATTTCCTCCTTATTATTGATTTTTATTGTTTTCTTATTTCTCATTGCTTAATGATGTCAATGATGAAATGTTATTGCTATCACAATACATTTCTAAGAGTACAACGGATTTGTTCTGAATTTGTATAATTACATTTTAACTTTTTATGACTTTATCAGCATGTATAGAATAGAAAAAAATTTTGTGGTGTCTGCTGATATCAACATCCTTTTATTTCTCTCCTGTGTTTACTCTAATTACTCATAAATATTCTTTTAATGGTCTTTTATTTTAGTTTTGTTTGAATTTTAGTTTTGTTTTTGACATTAAGCATCCTTAAATTTTCATTAAACATATTTATCTTTAACTTTGAATTAAGCATATTAAATTTTAAGAAAAATTTAAACCATTTTATAATTGTTTATAAAACACGTTGTTGACAATTATTTTGACCTAACTGAATTTTACTAGAATTTATGGTTACCACTATTTCTCCTACTTTATGTTTTCTTCTTTTGAATCTTTCTTACTCTAATGTATTGCTTGTTTGACTGACTGATATATACCTTGAGCATGTATAGAAGCTATGCTTTCAGAGTCATATTAATATATGCATATCTCTCGTTGCATAACCTTTTAGCAAACTTGATATTCTCTCTGAGGCTTCTGTTACACAGTTTTATTCATGGGTAAAAGTTCAGGGAAGTCAGTCAGTATGATGTATGTGTGCTCTCATAACAACTGGGGTCACAGTGTAGTTTCCCAGCAGTCTCCCATGTGTGTGGCAGGTGCTTGTTAGGACTCCATTCCATGTGCTTTCCTGGGAAGGGTGGCTTTTTGTCCCATGTATTGGCAGGGAGTCAGCCACAGTGGGAGCCCCTTGAGAAGGTGAAAGTCTGAAGCTTAGCTGTGATGTCAGCATTCTGTGATCAGCATTACAGTATGCCTTCAACTTAACATGTACTCGGCACTAGGAACTAAGGCCACAGAAAGATTGCCCTTCCAGAGAAGAATGAAGGGAAGGAAGGGCCTGCAAGTGAAGACTATAGGAAAAAACATTGCTCTGATGAACAAGTCATCAAGGCAAGACTCAACACCCCTGTCTTCATTTTGCTTCTTTTACTCCACTGAAGCAAGGGCCAGACTAGTCACAAACTTATGTGAGTGAGACTGTAGTCCTTGCCAGAAGCATCACCACAAGACAGCAAGTTGATCTTACATCACTCTTGTAGGTCACTCATCCATTAGGAATCGACGTAAAATTCCCATAAACTGATTGCCCTCTGTTATGGTCATTTCATGAGCTTCCTGGAGTGGATTATGTGCACATATTGCATTCCTTCTTCCTCGAAGACTTTTGGTCCTCACGTGTGCACAGAACACACGCACACACACATACACACATGCGTACCTGCACCGCACTTTCTTGATAAACACAGTCTGTCAGGAGTCCATCTCTTTCTGAGCTTCTGCAATGCGGTCTGCTGAAAACCACTTAAAATCTCACAGCTCACCATGAAGCTAATATCAATTTTAGGACTGCAACAACCGTAGGTAATTTTGTGTGGGGCCTTATCTTATTTCGCATTATTTGTCTCAGGGCATCAAGTACAGGGTTCTGTTCAAAGCAGTCTCAATAATTGTTTGTCAGTTGATTGATTATGACTGATATTTTAGGAACTTTTTGAGAGCCTGCGGACAACCATGGCACTTGGGGAAGAAAGGGTCAGGCATGCCCTCTGGGTGGCTTGCCTGCACCGGGTATGGGTTATACTTTTTCTCAGCAATCTTATATAATGAAGTAAGATGCTGGCTAAAAATATAAATTTCAGAGATTTCCCCCCCCCACTTGGATTGGAGCTGAAATGCTTTGTACATTCTTAGCAGAAAAGACTGAAATCTTGTTAGTTAGCACTCTGAGTCAGCTGTCTATATTTATGACAGATTTTATAGTGTGCATATATTTGTTAGGGAATGGTACCTGGGGAAATAAGAAAATCAAGATGAATGCCCTAGGTTGCCTCTATATGATATCTGAGTAACTTACACATTTTATCAAATCAGTAAAAAAAATCATGCAAGTAGACAAGTTAATTGTTCAGAATTCTGAGTGCAGAAAATCTGAGAGAATGAGTTTTACATTTTCCTCTATTTTTTCTTAGTGTAGGCATCATTCAAATGCCAAGGATTACATCACACCTTTAAACTAAAAATATGAAAACTGATGGCAATGATTTGGCATTCTCCATCTTGCACACTAATTTGTGAATTGGATGATACATTACTGGTTCCACATCAGGCAGCAGAATTCATGTTAGGGGGAAAAATTATTGTTTGGAAAATTACTTTCTACCCTAAGGGCACATCAAGGTAAAACCTTGGGTATTGGTGTCCGTCAGGGTGTCAGAGAAAAGGGATGTTTCTCAGCTTGAATGTGCTCACTGCTCTGCAGAAAGAAAGAATAAACAAGCAAGAGAGAGATGGTGGTAGGTCATGAACCAGCAGGAAATGTGATGAGAGCAGGCAAGGAGAAAGAGGGCGTGGTCAGTAAGATCACATTACTTGTAGAAATTGTGATCACGATCTCCATGGCTGTCCTCCAAGGCAAACACGTTCTGCAGCTCAACTCTGTGATCTGTGAACCACACGAGGCCGATCTGGACTCACTGTGAAGTTATGGAGAGCATGTGTGAAACTAGGGCCTGGGGCAGCAGGGCTTAGCTTTCCACGGCTGAGAAGTGAGGAATCTAGACAATCATTATAAATTGCAGGGGACAACCTAGGTTCACGTTATTTCTTCATGGTAACTGAATAATCAGGATATTATTCTGTTTAAACACATGACAGATTTTAGTATCAAGATTTAATCAATTCAATGAATTCTGTCCATCAAGAAAGGCCCAGTGGCATCTTCATGGAGGATACTGATGAGCTCAGAAGAGACACAATGTGCCCACATATGGGAACTAGTCCTGTGTGTACATACTGCTCCATCTCTGCTGCTCCTAAAATCTTGAAATCTCCTGATACGGGTTCATTCATGCACCACTTCTCCTTGTAGTAATCTCTATACAACCCCTTTTCTCCCCGAAACACCCTAACACACACATTTTAGCCTCCGGATCCCTGGAACATCCTCAAGTCTAGGCACAACTTCCTCACCTCCGAGTCTTTCCAAGAGACATCTCTTGGTAAGGCCATCTGAGACCAGCCTGCCATCCTTTCCTGAGGCATTTCTCTCCATCACACCTGTCACCTGTGTACACTGGTGGCGGTTTGTTTATGTTGAGGATTTTATCTAAAGAGGTGCTCCCTGGAGGAGGGATTTCTCCTGCTTCGTTTACTGCTCTGGCTTCAGATCCTAGTATAGCTCCTCCCTCAGTTGCTCAGTCAATACCTGTTTTGTGAATGAATGAAGGAGTCTGTTTCTGTGTTTTCTGTGCAAGCTTTTTAAACACAGAGCGATGCAAATGGCCCCTTAAAGGTCTGTTTAGGTGGAGAGATAGCTTTATTCTTGCTTAATTTGGGTATTTCTGAGTGTAACATGGTGAATGCACTCCAGTGTTATGCTCAAATCCAATGATATCTAATCATAGACAGAATCAATTAAATGGTTAACATTGTCTCCCATATTTAAGTACAAGATGCGGTATCAACCCAATTGATTATTTGGCATGATACAGCTTTTCTTCTTGTGTTTGAAGTTTGTATATGAACATATAAATTTATACAGACCCTTTCCTTACTGTAAACAAACACACTGAAGAGTTGGGATTGTACAGGAAATAAAAGCCACAAAGAAAATTAGTATAGACATCATCTGTATTGACAAATTGATTTCTTTGGGCAGAATTGGTAAAAATAGAATTTTCTCCCTATCTAACACTGTACCTTTCGCAGCTACCTTTAGGGTGCTATTTGGGAGCAAATGTGCAGCCCTAATGCCTCCTGAAGCTGTCTGCCAGGACTGACACGCTGGCTAGGTGCAAAGGGACGAGACTGCTGGAAATAGAAATATGTGGGATAGGAAAGGAGCAGGGGGTGGAGGGATGAGGCAGAAGTCTTGTAGAAGGACTGTGGCTTAACTGGAGTCCAGAGTAAATGTTTCTCCTCAGTAGAGAGCATTTAAAACCGATATCTGTGGGAGACGACAGGTTGAACTTCTGGAAGAACCTGGCAGAGTTTGCATTATATGGGAACTTCTTAACAGCTGTTCTGTCTAATTCTTAGGGAAATGTTTCCATGGTGTCGAACCATGCCTGCCTGAGAGTACTGGGGTTCTCTGCATGCCTGCTTTGATCATTATTTTATTCTCTAAAGGAGCAGAACTTTGGTGTTGTCCTGAGGCGTATACTGTTAACTTTGGAGAATAAATCCATGATTGACTCTGCAGATGAACTCCCTATGTCTAGCACACTGAACAGATCATGGCGATTCTTTATCTTGTTTATTTTTAAAGAGCTTGACCATGATCAGAATTTGATGAACACCTGGCTGAGCCACAACAGCAGAGCTGAACATGGATGTGGATGCAATGAGCTAATCAGTTGAGTGAGTTAGATATGAACTTTTGAATCAAAGTTAAATCCCAAAACAAATGTTCTAAACCACACTTATCATTTAAGAAAACACACCTAGGAAATGGAAACATTTAAAATTCTGCTCTTGTGTCATATTATGATGAGCGAATATAGCTCCTCTATTTTCTACACTTGATGTGTGACTGACCTCGCATAGGGTCCTCAAAAAATAGTCTGTTTTCAGTACATAATACAATTATAGATCTTCATATTTTATTAATCACATGTTAATTTTATGTGTCTTAAGCTCTTTTATATCTATTTGTTATATCAAGGCTGATGTGATTCTAAATAATCCACTCAGATTTTGGTCATTATTTTCTACTAGGGGCCTGGTGCACAAAAATTTGTGCACTCGGGGGGGGGGGGGTGTCCCTCAGCCCGGCCTGTGCCCTCTTGCAATCTGGGACACCTTGGGGAGATGTCCACCTGCTGGTGTGCCTGGCCAGCCTGGGTGAGGGGCTGAGGGCCATTTTCAGGCTGCCCACAGCCCCTTCAGGGTTTATGCACTAGGAGGGTGGGAAGGCTGGTGAGTGCAGGTGTGGACGTTTCCCACCAGAGGGCCCATGATCGCACACGCCTGGTGGACCCCCACCACTGAGGGGACACACCTGGCGCAGAGCTGGGTGGCGAGCCAGGGGCAGACACTGGTGCAGGATCCCTTGGTGGGGCCCTGCTGCTGAGCGAGCACACCCGGGGTGGAGCCAGGCAGTGGACTGGCTTCAGATGCTCCGCACTTGCAGCAGACACTCCCACACGCCCTGAGGAGGCCCCTGGAGGGCGGATGAAGGCAGTGGACCCTGGACGGGTGCTCCTGCATGCCCCCGAGGAGGCCTCCGGGGCAGAGCCACGCACCAGACCCAGGACAGCTGCTCCTGCAAGCTCCGCAGAGGCCCCTGCTCTCCCGCACGCCTGGTGAAGGGCCCCAGGGGGCGGAGCCATGCAGTAGACCCAGGACGGGCACTCCTGGATGCCCCGAGGAGCCCCCCTGGGCTGGAGCCAGGCAGTGGACCTGGGACGGGTGCTCGTGGATGCCCCGAGGAGGCCCCAGGCCAGACCCCACCCCCACTGAGCGGACACACCTGGCACAGCTGTGCTGGGTGCAAAGCCGCCCTGCCAGTCTCCATCTTGGCTGGGTTAATTTGCATACAGCCACTCTGATTTGCTGGTGGACATGGCTTAGGCATCCCAAAGAAACGGTCAATTTCAATATTATGCTTTTATTAGTTTAGATAATTGAAATACTGTTGCTTTAAGCTGAGGCCTAGGCAGGTAACAAAACCTCCTGTTTGTTTCAGCTCTGTGGCTTCTATAATTGAAACATTGTTACCGTGACCAGAGGCTCAGCCAGCCTAGGCAGGCAGTTGCAACAGAAGCCTCTGGTTTGCTCTAGCTCCATGGCTGTTGGCCTCCATCTTGGCTGGGTTAATTTGCATACAGCCACTCTGATTGGCTGGTGGGCGTGGCCATGAGCAGAGGCTCAGCCAGCCTAGGCAGGCAGTTGCAACAGAAGCCTCTGGTGTGCTCTAGCTCTGTAGCTGCTGGCCTTCATCTTGGCTGGGTTAATTTGCATACAGTCACTCTGATTGGCTGGGAGGCATGGCTTGGCTGGTGGGCGTGGCTTGGGTGTCTTGGGTGATGATCAATTTGCATATTACTCTTTTATTATATTAGATGTTTTAACAGCTGTTTCATGTATTTTGGTGATATCATTTCAAATGTTTTTAAAAATTCAACAAGAGCCATTATCATTAAGGAATTTCTGTTTTCTTCCACCATGTTTTCATTTCATTTTTGCCTTTTTCCTGATCTTTTTGTTGTTTGTTTTTCTGTGTCTATGCCAGTAATTTGAAAGGAATTAATACAAAATTATTCCTTTTAATTATTTGTTTTACTTATCTAATTATTGAACTGATAATTAAACCTTATTTTAGATTCTGTACGGTAGAGGGTTTACTACACATATATTACTCAAGCCACTCTTTCAGTCCATACTGACAAATACCTAGTCTTGTAAAAACTTTATTGATGATGTCATTTAATTTAACATTTATTGACTCCTATGTACCACATTTGACCCAGGTTTATGCTTTTCAATGTTCATCATTAGTCATTGTGTTCCATATTCTTAGTCCTAGTTTGGCTCTAAATTACCTGAGTTTACTTTTGAGTTGCTTACTGTCCAATGAAGTCATAATTAAAGTTATGTTTAAATTTTCCCCCCAAGAAAGACAAGAGAATAATTTATAATATATATGTCATTATTTCTGATTCTTTTATTGTTTGTGCCATCACATGTCAATGAACACTTGGCTAGTTATAAGATTCTCAGGTTCTCATTTTTACTAGAACTACTCTGTCCTTTGGAAATCAGGGGCAGAGAGAACTATAAGGTTAATTTGACCTTTATTTGTTCTTTGAAATACATAGTTTTGTTATTAATAAATCCAGATGCGTGGCCATGGACATTTTGAGATAATAAATAGCTGTCAAGATTTTGCTAATTTGTTACTCACCTATATAAAATAATATACTTGTTTTGAGGCATTTTGAAAACTCCATGTTATTGCTTTACTTACTAATTTGTATAAAAATTCCATGACCGAATATCCTCATTTACTATTTAAACCAATACTTTGCTATCATCATCACTTAAAAAAAAATCAGAACCAAAAACTCATATTTTGTAAACATATATTTGAAGGTAAGTACCTATCTTTCTATCTGGCATCTACAGGAGCTCTTGAAGTTGCAATCTAGAATTGTAGAGATTAATTTTTATACCTAGAGAATATTTGTGACATGAGTCAGGAATGCCTCACTGGAGCAATTTTTATTCATATCTGACAATAAAATCTTGTCTGATTGTTGACATCCCAAAAGGCCTTTTTACAACTTGTGGTGGAATAAATTAGTCTGCTGAATGTCAGCATAGGAAATATACATAAAGTTTAACCCCTCATCCCGGCTGGGTCGCTCAGTTGTTTGGAGAATCTCCCCATACACCAAAAAGTTGTGGTTTTGATTCCCAGTCAGGGTATATACTTGGTTTGACCACAGGTCAGGGCATTTTTAGAAAGCAACTGATTGATGTTCTCTCTCAAATCAATAAACATATATCATTGGGGTGAGGATTCAAACTAATTTTTTAAAAATTACCCACATAGTAATCCTGATTTGTTTATTTATTTATATTTTCTGGCTCATAGACACAACAAATCCCATGAGCCACATGAAAAGATATATTTTTAAGTGGATACTCTGGTGTCAGTGGGATTGTGCCAAGACTTTCTGGGAAGACAAGTTATGTAGTTATATTCACTCAGGACTTCTGTCTCCTGGTCTTGTGGATGTTTAACAAACAACCTCCATGGCTTAGTGGGTAGTGAAGTTCCATCTAAGCGCAAAATGAGGTGGGACTTCCCACTTTATGCTCCATGCACTTTTGCCAGCCTTTCTCTGAAGTCAGCAGGGAAGTTGCTGCTCCACTCTGGAAGCTGGGTGTGGATTGCCCACCAGGAAGCTGCTCTGAGTCAACACACTCCAAACGGGACTGTGTTCCCAGAAGAACCTGTCTGAATGAGTCCACTGAATCTTCTAGCTGCCTATTGTTATCAGCTCAGGAGGCCATAACAAATACCAGGGACCAGGAGGCTAAAACAACAGGGGTGTATTTCTCTGGAAGTCTCAGATCAAGGTATCAGCAGGGCTGGTTTCTCCTGAGGCCTCTCTCCTTGGTGTGCAGATGGCTATATCCTCACATGGTCGTCCCTCTGCGTGTGTCTGTGTCCTAATTGCCTCTTTTAATAAGTACACTAGTTACACTGGCTTAAGGCCAACCTAATGACCTTATTCTTTTTACCTTAATAGCCTCTTTAAAGACCCTATCTGAGCCACATTCTGAGGTCTTAGTGATTAAAATTTAGAGGATAAAATTAAGCCTATGACAATGCCTATTTCTGCATCCCAAGAAACACTTTCTGCTGTGCAAGTTTTGAATTGCTGAGTCTCTCTGACATCAGCTCCAACATGCTCCTGATTTAAAACAGCCCAACACTCCCACAGGCTCACAGATGAATGGATTTGAACAGATGGGGGCTCCTGTGGTCTTTCTGCCAGGCTGCCAACTCTAGAATGTAAGAATTTATGAAAAAATACACTTCATCTTGGGAAGAAGATGGGATCCTGGGTGTCTTACTGTATTTCTTAGAGCAGGTACATATTTGACATGCAATGGGCACACGGATGTCAACTTATTTATCTTTTAGTGAAATCATGTAGCTGCATAAAAAGCAGGCAGTTATTTTTTTTAAATCATAACATTTCTTATGTCAGTGTAACTAATGATAAACATGGGTAAAAATAATTGAAGACTTTCCTTGCCACAAACATTGGACAGGAAAGAATAACCAAATGTACTATTCCATCTAACTCCTATTTAAAAAGATGAACTATCTTGCTATTTCAATATAAAACCAAAGCCCAGGCGAGTAAGGAGAATTAATTTATGGAGGAAAAATGACTTATGGAGAGCACCTACATCTTGAAAAAAATGTATCTGTTAGCAGTGACATATGGGGTTCTCTTTAAAAGCATAAGTTTTTTTTAGGTCCCATTAGGCATTCATTTTTCTAAATAGTTACCCTTAAACTTCCTAAACCAGCCAAACAACATATGGGATGACTATGATTTATATAAAATATGATGTGGGAAACGTTTCATAAGTTACAAATAAGTTTGTTGCACACTTTCGTTTTGGAAACAACAAACCAAAAGAAGAAAAAAAAGGCTTCAATTTATGATTAAAATATTTTCAATTCACCTTCATTCTAATAACTACTTATTTTTCTAAGACCCTCCTTTGCTCCAATGAAGGGCTGCACATACTTTTTTTTGGATTTGAGTGAATCCTTTCTAGCCATAAGCAATATTTTGTTTCTATGATGTTCCAACTTTGCCATGATTACTAAGATTATGGTGCTGAACACACTCAGGAGTATCGAGAACAGATGAGTCCCTTCAGCCCCCAAGAAGGGAATTTTCCTCTGTGCTGTGTGACATAGTCTCATCCCCACCCAATGATAGTAGAAGGGAGTTGTTTGTAATTTAGAGTGATCTGTGGCATCACAGACATAACCAGGGCATAGAACACCTCTACCATCTTTAAGTTTATTTCATCCTCTCATATGAAAATCCACAGATGCCAGTGTTTCTAATGTCCCTGTGGTATTTCACGTTTATGGAGAGATTGGAGGATATGGGTCACCGAGGTGGGAAGGAGGGTGGGTGGTACTGAATCTATTACATGTCTTCAAGTTTATCATATCATGTTCATTTGTTTGATTTGTCCCTCCATCATCAAACATATCTTGAGGCCAGCACAGTTGGAGCACCTTGTCCTGTGACAACACCACAGAGGGGAGCAAGACCAGAAGCAGGCCTTGCCACCTGAGCAGCAGGAAGATGATCTCCACTCCTTGTCCTACTATATCCTTCCTTGTATTTTCAAATGTGGGTAATAACACTCAGTGTTTCAACAAGATGATGTACAGAAAAACACTTTCAAATATGAGCTTTTATTTGACATTATTCATCATTACATTAATTTGACTTTAGGCAATGTTCTACCATTGGAACTGGGGAGACCTGTATAAGCCATCACATGAGCCCCAATCTCAGGGAGAACTACAATGTGACCTGAGAGACACATTTACCACCTCCTTGAACTTTATAAAATCCTCCACCCTTTCCATGTTTGCCCTCAACTTTTCTTTGAAAAACAGTGGAGATTTCCATGCACTTCACATTTCTGAGGGTTCTACATCATCTGAGTGATATCAACCATTTATGAAGAACACAACCCAAGTTGGTTATAGCACCAAGATATTATGTGGGCCCCATTGTTTTCATAATCAGCTGTTTTTCCCCCTTCATTGTTTCCCTCAGTTGACATGAATGGACTTGTTACCAGCAATCTAATCTAAAGAAGAGTAATATGCAAATTAAATCTCACTTTGTTACACCCACAAGCCACACCCATCAACCAATCAGGAGCAAATATGCAAATTAACTTAACTAAGATGACAGCAGCTACAGAGCTGGAGTTGCCCCTGGCAATGGAGGAAGCCAGGGCCCTGTGGGCCCTGAGCTCTACTCAAGGCTACGAAGTTTCAATTATAGAAGATAAACTCCAGATACCTGCTTCCAGCCAGGCACCCCAGTAGGGACCTGAACCCTGAAGGGGCTATGGACAGCCTAAAATAGACATCAGCCCCTCACTCAGGCTAGCCAGGCACACCAGCAGGTGGACATCCCCCGAGGGGTCCCAGACTGCAAGAGGGCACAGGCCGGGTTGAGGGACCCCACCAAGTGCACAAATTTTTGTGCACCGGGCCTCTAATATTTCCATATTTATGGAATACACTTTGCCAGATATAATAGCTGCCACTAAAGCCATTCCCAGGATATTAATGGGACAAAGAGCTTGTATTTCATGCAGAGTTCTAGCACTATAACTATCCCCAGCAAACTTCAAGCATAAGATTATTAGGTGTTTAGGTGACCACTGACACACTAATCTCTTCTATGAATGTGGCTTGTAGCTTAAGGGCAAAAGGAGAGGAAACAATTCACTAAAGTAGATACAGATTCAGGCCACATTTTAACAAAATCAAGAAGTGAGAGCATGTTTATTTTTCTTTTGTTTCCCTTGCCTGCAGAGATATATCAGAAAAAAATATTGCTAAGAGAAATGTCAGAGATTTTGGAGCCCGTGTTTTATTCTAGAAGTTTTATGGTTTCGAGTCTTATATTTAAGTCTTTAATTCATTTTGAGTTTATCCTTGTATATGGTGTTAACTGATGGTCTAATAAATATTTTTTTGAATAATCAAGTCTAAGATTCAAATAAGTTAAGTATTATTCACTATTAGAAATTTTATACCCATGAAATATGAAATAAATAAATGAATACCCATGAAAGGTAATAGACAGCAGCTTTACATAGCAAAAGTAAATGTAAAGAAAATTGAACAGATTCAGCATTATAATTTGGGAGGATATGATCTACTCGCTGAATTCCAATTTTTAAAAAGAAATAGGTATTTTCATGTTTTATGTGTTTAAATCTTATCACCGTTTCTACATATAATTTTTTAAAGTAACTTCTCCCAATATGCCAGAGTAACTTGTATGGAATATAGGAAGGGTCTCACTGCTCAGAGTTGCATGAGGTGTCGGAGGTGGGTGGCTGGCTGCTAGCTTTTCTGGAGAAATGTGGTTACATGTGCATGACCAGTGTTTATTTTAATCCAGCCATGCCATGAGTTGCTTAGCAACACAGCTAGAGACAGGATTTAGAGAGAGTGGCAGAACTTATGACAGCAGTGAAGAGAAAACATTGCTTAAATGAGGGTTATAACTGCTGAATTCTTTTTTTAAGGAAAAAAAAAATAGAAGACTTTTTTTTCTCAAAGGCCCAAACCAGCAAGCAGTGCATGTGTCACATTCTAGGGTTGGTTGGTACAATTTCACCATCACATTTCGTCATCCTGGTCTCTACTGAAAACTGTCAACAGTTATCCTTCTCAAACCAGCAAGGATTGGTCTGTGTCTTCAACCACTTCCAGGGTCTTTATTGGGTGTGTGAAATGTGAATATATACATATGTACACACTTATACACATCTACTATGTACACATGCACGTGTGAAGTGTGTATATAAATAGAGATATTATAAGGAATTAGCTTGCATTGTCTTGAAGACTGAGAAGTACCACCAGGATCTGCAGTCTGCAAGCTGGAGACCCAGAAGAGCTGATGGTTTAGCTTCAGTCTATGTCTGAGTCCAAAGCAGAAGAAGACCAGTGCAAAGACAGATAGAGAGATAATTCTTTCTCATTTAACCCTTTTATTCTTTCAGGCCTCCAAAAGGTTGGATGAGGCCGCTCCGCTGGTCCATCAGCCCACTGATTCACATATTAATCTCATCTAAAAGCATCCCCATAGACATATCTGAGTTATGTGTCATCAAATGCCTGAGTACCCCATGGCCCAGTCAAGTAGATGCATACAATTATCTATTTATTTGCATGTGTATATATAGATAGATATAGATATGAAGGATATAGGTATAAATATATCTGGATAGATATGAATATGGATAGAAAATTGTGCACAGCCTCCTAAAATTCTAGATACAGTTCTATTATTGATCAGCTCTGTAAAAGTTGGAGATTCATTAACATTTCACAGTCATACTTCTTAAATTATACACAAAAAATGTGTTTTTAGGCTCATTCAAAGAAACTTGAATAGAAAAAATGTAATCAATATATATCCATAATACAGAAGCAAAATACCTTTTAAAATATGGGACAATCTTGAGATAAGCAAAAGACAGTAGTATATCTCTAGTTTTGAGTGACTTAAAACCTAGTTTTCATGTTTTCCCCTACATACATGATAATCAAAATGTTTTTGTGAGTTAGAATGGTATTATCAGCTTCAGTACATAGAAATTCAAAAGCCAGCCAAGTAATTTGTCTAGCTTATCATTTCAGAAAGAGTTTATGTTAGAATATCATTAAAACACATTTCCATGTCAGTATCCCATTTTGATAATATATTCATTTAAAATAACTATGCACACATTCAAATGCACAGATAAAAATTTTCTTATAATCCACAAAAGGAGAAAACATAAGAAGTAGTAGGAACTATTTTATATATGTAAAATCTTATGTATAATATATTATAAGATATAAATTATTATGCATATAACATCTACTCTAATAAAAGAGTAATATGGAAATTAGCCATCACTTCGAGACACCTAAGCCAGGCCCACCAGCCAAGCCACGCCTCCAACCAATCAGAGTGGCTGTATGCAAATTAACCCAGCCAAGATGGCGGAGGCCAGAGCCGGGATACTTGCGTTGCAGCCACAGCTACCACACAGGCATCCCAGCTCTGGCCGCTCCAGGTCTGTTGGAGACGCAGAAGTCAGGGAAGACAGAGAAGTCTGGCTCCAGTGCCTAAGGCTGGCTTCAGCCAGGAGATGAAGAAGCCGCCTACCCTGTGATCCAGGCTGCAGCCGGTGGAGAAGCCTCCCACCTTCAGTCCAGGGGACATGGAGAAGCCCAGCCCAGTGCCTGACCCTGGCTGCAGTCTGGGAGAAGCCGCCTGTCTCACATCTGCCTGTCCCATGTCCTCAAAAAGACTGAGAAGCCAGGCCCCAGCACCTGGGACTAGCTTTGGCTGGGAGGTGAAGAATCCTCACAGCCCGGGAAATGAAGAAGCCACCTGCCCCATGAGCCACCCACCCCATGTCCTTGGGAAGACTGAGAAGCCGGCCCCAGCACCTGAGGCTGACTGCAGCCTAGAGGACCAAGAAGCCGCCTGTCCTGTGTTCCAGGCTGCAGCCGCTGGAGAAGCTGCCTACACTGCCTCACAGGGGACACAGAGAAGCCACTGACCTGCGGTCCAGGGGAGACAGAGAACCGGGCCCAGAGCCTGACGCTGGCTGCAGTCTAGGAGACACCTGCTGCCAGCCATTGGCGGGTCCCGAATGGAGGGGTTGAGGGTCTGGAGGTGGAGGTGCCTCTGCTTTGCAGCAGCAGTGCCCGGGCTGCATGGGCCTTGGCCACCCTCACTGCGAGGAGCGTCCTGGGTAGGATGGTGGTGGGGAGGCCGGGGAAGGGGGGGCAGCGCATATCTGGCTGGGGCTGAGCCCTAGGCTAGGGGTTAATGCCTGCACCCCATGGAAGCTTTAAGGAGAGAAGGAGGGCTGCTACCATTCTCTCTCACACACACCCCCTCCTGGGCCTCCTCTCTCACCAGCTCCATTTTCTCCACCACTGGGGGCAGGAGTCTCCTGTGAGTGGCCCAAAGTCTCCCTTCAGAGCTAGGGTGAACCCCCGTGGGAGCCAGGAGATGGAGAGATGGAGAGATGGAGAGATGGGCGGGGGAGCGTGGCAGAGGGAGCAGCAGCCCCGGAGAGTTTGGGGGGAAGTAACCAGGTGGGGGAGGGGCAGAACAAGAGGGAGGGAAGAACTTTATAAAAGAGTCAGTGGACAGCAGAGTTTAAAAAAGAGGATGTATAAGTGAATTGTAGGACCTATAATGAAAATCAAGTATAGTTGTGTACTGGGGACAGATTTTAAAAGTAGAAGTCAGAAAAGAAAAAAAGATAAATGATAGTGGATAATTAGACAGGTAG
>PVJC01008594.1:35709-48255 GCA_004026665.1 Murina feae
AGTGGAAGTAAGTAGAGAAGAATGTATGGCAAAGGTAGGATAAGAGAAAAAGAGGGAGGAAAGAAAAGTTATAAAGGGGGAGCTGGTAGAGCTTAAAAGGAGAATGGAAAGAAAGAAGGAATGGGGGAGGGAGCAAAGCAGGTCAGAGGGAGGAAGTGAAGAAAAGAATTAAGGTGGGAAGGAAGGAAAAGGGGAGGGTGGGCAGGGGTAAAGATAAAGGAAAGAAGGAATGTGGGGAGGGAAGAAGGGTAGTAGAAAAATGGGAAGGATGATGATGGAACAGAAGTAGGAAATAAGGAGGAAAGAAAAGTTTATAAATGATGAGTCAGTAGGAAAAGTGTTACATAAAGGAGAAAAATTGTGTGAGAGGGAGAAGCCAATAAGGAAGTCAAATACAACTGTGTGTGAAGGGGTGAAGATTAAAAAAGAAAGTTAATAGGGGTGACCAGGTTGGCAGGCTGGAGGGGATCAGGCAGGCAGGCAGGCAGGCAGAGTGTTTAGGGCAGGCAGGCAGGTTAGCGGTTAAGAACCAGAGGTCCTGGATTGTGAGAGGCCCCAAGAACTCCATATTGGAGAGGGTGCAGGTCAGGCTGAGGGATCCACCACCCCCCCCCCCCATGCACAAATTTCGTGCACCGGGCCTCTAGTATATAATAATATAAATAAATTATATATTATACATATCAGCATAAAAGGATCCTATACATCTAGAATTGATTAGGTTCACAAAGCAAACATAATTAACAGCTTAGAAACAGCTTTTCTTCTTTATGTCAAGGGTAAGTAAATTCAAAATCAAAGGAAAAATAAAATCTTAATGTGTATTCAAAGACATTCAATCTGTCTATAATGGCGAAGGTCTATATTTATCCATAGGACTGTGCCCATATAAAGTTGTAGACAAATGTGTGGAATGATCTTTCAGCAAGGAACCAATTTGTCCTTTACAAATGGATCACCGCAGGTTCTGTTAATTTGTTCATTAGGCCTCCATATGGGGCATGCTGTGTGGAGAGACAAATAGAAACAATTTGGAATGAATCTTTTATGTAAATCAGGGCATGTGGATGAAAAGGAGAACCCAAGATTTGGTGGCCTTTATTTCCTTTACCTAATAAAATTACACAGTTCATATGGGCACTGTCTCAGCAGCCCCCATCTAATGAGTAAAGTAACACAGGGAAGGTCTCAGACTTCAAAATATATAAACATTTTAGGGCTTTCTGGTTTGGAATTATTGAAGAAAGGGACATATTCAGTTCTTTCATGTGAAATTAACAGGTTTGCATGTCAAAAATGATCAATTATTGCTGGTTTCCTTTATGTTTCACCTAAACAGCTGTTCAACAGAATCAGTGTCAATGGATTTAAGGGAATATGGGGAAGTATGTAGCCTTTGTTCGGACCAGAGATGGGGACTTGAGTTTCTAATAGCATCATTTAGAAACAAATACCTTTTTTTAGGACAGGAAGGTAATATTTGTGCTCAGATATTTTAAGCAATTAATTGAACATTATTCAAATAGATGTAAATGAGAGCATGAGAGAGAAAATATAACCCAAAATGTGCCACCACAAAGCAAAAAGTGATTAGTAGAAATGTAGATTCATTAAATTATTGAATTAGTAGTCACTTCTACACAATTTTTAGTCTCTTTCCATATTATATGCTCACCTTTCCTCCATCACTTTTATCTTTTATTTTTATTCTCACTGCAACAGTGAACTCTTTAGTCTATAATTTTTGTTTGATTTGTAATAACCCTACATTTTCTAAGCCCTGTTATTGTTAACATCTTTGATCCAATCCCTACTTTGATTATATGTCAGGCAAATTCTATCCATCTTTCATGCCCCCAAATCAAGCCCCCCTTCTTAAAATCTTCCCTGATGGTTGTCAGATGAAAGCCTGGGTGAAAAGATTAATAAGCACAAATTGGTAGTTACAAAATAGTCACAGGGATGTCAAGTATAGCATAGGAAATATAGTCAACAATATTGTACTAGCTGTATGGTGCCAGTTGGATACTAGACTCACCAGGGGATCAGTTTGCAAGTTACATAATTGCCTGACCACTATGCTGTATACCTGAAATTAACATAACATGAAATACCAGCTGTAATTAAAAAATAAAAAATTAAAAAATTTCCTGGTAAAAGTGTCACATTTCTCAATCCATCAGACATTTCTGAACAATTATTTTCTCTATTCATAACCAATAACATAAACACTATCAGGTTATGTGTCTGACTTCTTCAGTTAAATTATAAATTGCTTGAATAAGTGCAGCTTTCACAATCATTATCCCCTAGAGAAATATAAGACCTTAATGATTAATTAATAACTTACTCATTATCAATTTACCTAATAGACATCTATAGAAAACTCCATTCAACAGCACCAGAATCTGCGTTAACCTCAAGACTAAGTCACAGGAGGACATAAAATAGGCCTCAATCCATTTAAGAGATTAAAGTTTTAAAATTGACAAAATAGAGAATAAAGAAACATCAATAAAAACGAAAGTTAATCTTTTTACAAGAGCCACAAAATTGACAGATTTTAGCTAGACTGAATAAGCAACATAAATAAATAAATAAATAAATAAATAATAACTCAGTAAAAATAAAATACATAGCTCATTACTAGAATCAGGAGTGAAAGAAGAGACCTTAATGCTGATCATGCAGAAATAGGTGTATTATAAAGGAATACTTTGAACAACTCTATGCCAACAAATTAGATAACTTAGATAAAATGAAAAAGTTTCTAGAAAGGCACAAACTACTGAAACTGGCTTAAAAAAATAGGAAACCTAAATAGACATAAAAAATAGATTTGGTAATAAAAAATTACCCCTCCTAAAAACCCAGACCCAGTTGACTTTATTGATAAACTGTAGTAAATATTTAATAAAAAATACAGTTTTTTTCCTCAAACTCTTCCAAAAAGAAAAGAAAAACTTCACAATTCATTATGAATCCAGTATTACTGTAATCACAAATACAAAAGACATAAGTAAAAAAACCCACAGACTAATACATTTTATGAGCATAGACACAAAAATCCTTAACAAGATATTTAGCAAATAAAACAACTAGAGGCATATAAATGGATTATATAACATGCTCAAGAAGGATTTATCCCAGCATGCAAGATTAGATTAGCATCCTGAAATCAATTAATGTAGTATACATATCAACAGAATAAAAGATAAAAGAACTTCGTATCATCTCAATATACACAGAAAAAAATCTCAAAATTCAACTTGCTTCATGATAATAAAACACTTAACAAAACAGTAATAAAAGAGGATTATCTGGAACTGATAAATGTCATCTATAAAACACTCTAAACAGGATTTGCCTATTCTGAATATCTCATATATCAGTGATATCATAAAATATTTGTCCTTTCATGTCTGGATTCTTGCACTTATTATAATGTTTTCAAGGTTCATCCACGTTGTAGCATGTGATAGTATTTCAATCCTTTTTATGGCCAAATATTATTTAAGTAAAGGGTTGGTGCACAAATTCGTGCACCATTGGGGTCCCTTGGCCTGGCCTGCAGGATTGAGCCAAAACTGCTCTCTGACATCCCCCTGAGGGGTCCTGGATTGCGAGAGGGTGCAGGCCAAGCTGAGGGAGCCCACTGGTGCACGATTGGGGCCATGGAGGGACCGCAGGAGGGCTCCAGGGCATGTCTGGCTCATCTCGCTCAGTCCTGATCAGCTGGACCCCAGCAGCAAGCTAACCTACAGGTCGGAGTGTATGTTCCCTGGTGGTCAGTGCACAACACAGCAACTGGTCAACTGGTTGGCTGTCTGCCCCTGGTGGTCAGTGCATGTCAGAGTGAGTGATTGATCGCCCTTAGCACATCATTAACATAATACGTTTTGATTGGTTGAACGACTGACCAGTGGACCAGATGCTTAGCATATTAGGCTTTTATTTATTTTTTAAAAAATCTTTATTGTTCAGATTGTTACAGTTGTTCCTCTTTTTCCCCCCATAGCTCCCCTCCTCCCAGTTCCCACCCCACCCTCTGCCCTTACCCCACCCCGTTCTCATCCATAGGTGTACGATTATTATCCATTCTCTTCCCGCACCCCCAACACCCTTTCCCCCTGAAAATTGTCAGTCCACTCCCTTTCTATGCCTCTGATTCTATTCTATTCACCAGTTTATTCTGTTTATCAGATTTTTTATTCACTTGATTTTTAGATTCACTTGTTGATAGATATATATTTGTTGTTCATAATTTTTATCTTTACCTTTTCTTCTTCCTCTTCTCAAAGAATACCTTTCAGCATCTAATCTAATAAAAGAGTAATATGCAAATTGACCATTACCTGAAACACCTAAGCCATGCCCACCAGCCAAGCCACGCCCACCAGCCAAGCCCCGCCCCCAGCCAATCAGAGTGACTGTATGCAAATTAACCAAGCCAAGATGGAGTCTGGCACGGCGGCTCTGCACTGGGAGCCTCCACAGCCGGCACAGCTGTGCTGGGTGTGTCAGCTCAGTGGGGGAAGAGGTCCGGCCTGGGGCCTCCACAGGGCACCCAGGAGTGCCTGTTCTGGGTCTGCTGCATGGCTGCACCCCAGGGGCCTCCTCGGGGGCATGCGGGAGCACCCGTCCTGGGTCCACTGCCTTTGCCCACCCCCTGGGGGCCTCCGCAGGGCATGCGGGAGCATCTGCTGCACAGTGCAGAGCATCCAAAGCCAGTCCGCTGCCCGGCTCCACCCCAGGTGTGTTCGCTCAGCAGCAGGGCCCCACCGAGGGATCCTGCACCAGCGTCCGCCCCTGGCTCGCCACCCAGTTCTGTGCCAGGTCTGTCCCCTCAGCCGTGGGGGCCCACCAGGCGTGTACGATCATGGGCCCTCCAGTGGGAAGCGTCCAGGCCTGCACTCACCAGCCCTCCCACCCCCCAGTGCACAAACCCTGAAGGGGCTGTGAGCAGCCTGAAAATGGCCCTCAGCCCCTCACCCAGGCTGGCCAGGCATGCCAGCAGGTGGACATCCCTTCCTGAGGTGTCCCAGACTGCAAGAGGGCACAGGCTGGGCTGAGGGGACACCCCCCTCCCCCCGAGTGCACAAATTTTTGTGCACCGGGCCCCTAGTTTCATATAATACTGTTTGGGTGGTGATGAACTCCTTTAGCTTTTTTTTTTTTTTTTTGTCTGTGAAGCTCTTTATCTGACCTTCAATTCTGAATGATAGCTTTGCTGGGCAAAGTAATTTTGGCTGTAGGTTCTTGGTGTTCATCACTTTGAATATTTCTTGCCATTCCTTTCTGGCCTGAAAAGTTTCTGTTGAGAAATCAGCTGACAGACGTATGGGTTCCCCCTTGTAGGTAACTGACTGCTTTTCTCTTGCTGCTTTCAAAATTCTCTCCTTGTCTTTTGCTCTTGGCATTTTAATTATGATGTGTCTTGGTGTGGTCCTCTTTGGATTCCTTTTTTTTTAGGATTCTCTGTGTTTCCTTAGGCTTTTATTATATAGGAGTAGGGGCCCGGTGCACTGGGGGGGGGTGTCCCTCAGCCCAGCCTGTGTCCTCTCCTAGTCTGGGACCCCACTGGGGATGTCCACCTGCTGGTGTGCCTGGCCAGCCTGGGTGAGGGGTCAATGTCTGTTTGCAAGCTGGCCAAGCTCCCCAGTAGAGACCCTCACCCCAGGGGGTGTAGCAAGCCTGAGGGCAGTTTTCAGGCCGGCCACAGCTCCCACTGACCCTACAGGTCACCCACCTGGGAAGCCGAGGCTGGGGTGGCACTGGCCACCCCACAGCCTCCTGGGTGGTGGCCATGGGGGTCCAGCCACCTTGTCCCCGTGCCCCGGAAGGCTCCCGCCCAGGAAGCTGAGACTGTGGTGGTGCTGGCCACCCCACAGCCTCCCGGGCAGGAGCCGCGGGGGTCCGGTCGCCTCGTTCCCACCTCACCCCCCCAGGCTTCCACCTGGGAAGACATCTGCAGGCCCAAGGCGCTGGATGCCTTCCCAGGCAGGAGGCTCCCAAGATGGTGGAGGCCGCAGCCCCAGAGAAGCCGCACACCGGGGCTGCGGCCTCCGCCATCTTGGCTGGGCTAATTTGCATACAGCAGCTCTGATTGGCTGGTGGGCGTGGCTTACCCCATTCTAGAGAAACGGTTAATTTTAATATTTCTCTTTTATTAGTTAAGATTGTATGGATATACAGTTGAGTATCATTACTTGTGTATTTCATAGTTGTGAATTTCCCTACTCACTAAATTTTATTTGTAACCCCCAAATCAATACCAGCAGAGCTTTTGTGGTAACTTGTGGATATAAAGAAAGGGGCAAAAAATTTGAGTCACCCAAATTCTCATTCTCATCCAAGCTGAACAAGGCAGCATTCTGTGTCTTATTTTAGCTCTCGTGTTTGCAAATGTTCTTTTCACAGTCTACTTAGTGCCATATCTTTTGTATTTTTGAACTTTTTCTTGGTGATTTGCTGTTTCTAGTGGCCACCAAGCATACTGCTGAAGTCCTATTTAGTGTTATTAAGTGTTAGGAATAAGATTGATTGTTGTTGGTGTATAAATTATGTAACACATTTTTACCAATTGATCTTATTTCCTATAACATTACTGACTCACTTGTTAACTCTAGTTATTTTTATGTGTAGGGTTTTCTGTATAAAAAATCATCAGAATTGTAAATAAGATCATTTTTATTCTTCTTTTTCAATCTGGACTCCTTTTATTTATTTTTTAAAAATTGTTTATTTATTTACTTATTTATTTTGATAGAAACATAGATCTGCTGTTCCACTTGCTTATGCATTTACTGGTTGATTCTTATATGTGCCCTGACCATGGATCAAACCTGCAACCTTTGTGTATCAGGATAATGCCTTAGCCAACTGAGCTACCCGACCAGGGCCTGGATTCCTTTCATTAATTTTTCTCCATTAGTTGCTGGCATTTCCAATGTAATGTTGGATATATGAAATGAAAGCACACATACTGTTACTCTTGCTACTCTCCTTAGGGAGAAAGCTTTCAGTCCTATACCATGAAGTCTGTGCCATGCCAGCAGAGCCAGGTTCAGTGAGCCTGAGAGGGGGTGGTGAAGAATTAAGAAAAGACAGACAAGAGAAGAAAGCTGGGGCTGAGTGGGACACTGGACTCTCTGACAGAGAGACAGTGCCACGGCCTGCAAGCAGTCTTATTTTATAGCCAGACTAAGGGCCCAGTGCACAAAATTAGTGCACTGGGGGCAGGGGCCCTCAGCCCAGCCTGTCTCCTCTCACATACTGGGAGCCTTCAGGGGATGTCCTACTGATGGCTTAGGCCTGCTCCCTCTCCCCTTGGGGAGCGGGCCTACGCTGCAGTCTGGCCTCCCTTTGTGGGAGGCGATCGGGCTGATCAGGGGAAAGCACCAGCCCCATCACACCACTACTGCAGCCACTGCCAGTCACTGTAGCCATCAAGGTTTTTTCATCAGCACAGACTCCATGAAAAAATGACAACTTTCTTTACGGCATTTTCAAGATGTATCTTTCATAGGATATGACATTTCTTTATTATTTTTTTTATCCTCACCTGAGGATATGTTTCCATTGATTTTTACAGAATGGGGAAGAGAAAGGAAAAGACAGAGAGAAACATCAAAGTGAGAGGGACACTTTGATTGGTTGCCTCCTGCATGAGCCCTGACCTGGGCCACAGCCAAGGAGAAGCCTACAACCTAGGTACATGCCATTGGTCAGAATTGAACCCAGACCCTGCAGTCAGTAGGCCGAGGCATTATCCACTGAGCCAAACTGGCTAGGGCAGGATATGACATTTCTTAGCCCTCCAGCAGTGGACCTTCATTTTTTTTTTTTTTTTTTTTTTGCCAGGAGTGTGGTGGAAAAACCCTAGATCACCTTTTTGGATTCTTATTACTGAAGTTACTAAGAGTATTACCAATGGTATACGGGGAGCTTAGCCAATAAGCAGTCAGAAAAGGTGTTTCTCCTGTAGTTCACACCAATCTCCGGCTCGCCCCCACCCATGCCTGATGCCTCGGCCAGAGGCATTGACTCCCATCTCCCTGCAATGGCCATTTCTGCCTACCACCCAGGCCTGATGCCTCAGACAGAGGCGTCAGACCTGGGCAGGGGATCCCATCTCCCTCTGGTCACCAGCTCCACCCTCCTGCCCAGGTCTAATGCCTCTGGCTGAAGCTTTAGGCTTGGGCAAGGGCCCCCGCAGCTTCGATGGCTGGCTCCATCCCTGCCTAGGAGCCCCCTGGCTCAGTTCCTTCCTATGCTGCTCAGGGCCCACACGGGGCCTACCTCAGAGTGATCTGGATACCAATGATGTTCCTGGAACCCAGGCCACTTGGTGCTGATGTATGCAAATTAACTTCCATCTTTGTTGGGTTAATTTGCATAGTCATCTGATTGTTTGGTGAGCATAGCAGAGTGACACCAATTTGCATGTTTCTCTTTTATTAGTGTAGATTCCGTGAGACAAAGTAAAGGCGTGGTCAAGATGTTTACAACGTTCTCCTGGGTTTAGAATCCACTCAGTTATATGCACCTGATCACACTTTGTATACTTGCTGCACCTCAGGCAGCCTGTATCACTGAGTCACCTCGGAGCCGCTCTCCACAAAGTCTGACATTAACTGTAAGATTTTCATAGAAGCGATTTTAACAGACTGAGAAAGCGACCTTTATTTCTAGTTTGTTGAGTGTTTTATCATCAAGGGGTGTTAATTTTATCAAGTTATTGTTCTTCATCCACTAAAATGATGGTGTTGACTTTTTTACTTTATTGTATTAATGTGGTGTATTAGTGATTGATTTTTAGATGTGGGCCCAACTTTGCAATACTGGCATAGCATCATAGTGTATGATCCTTTCTATATGCTGCTGTATTTGGTGTGCCCATTTTCTTTTTCAAGAAGTTTTCCCTCCACATTCAAAAGGAATAATGATCTGCAGTTTTCTTGTGATGTCTTTATCTGACTTTGGAACCAGCATAATAATGGCGTCAAAGGAGGAGTTGTGACATCATCTCTCCTCTTTCTGTTGGAAGAAGTTGAGAAAAAATAGTATTAATTCTTCATTAAGTGTTGGTAGAATTCACCAGAGAAGAATTGGAAGTGGGTTTTTCTTTATGGGTAGCTTTTATTATTATTATTTTAATCTTGGGTATTAAAGGTCAAATGTGATTTTAAAATTTCTTCTTCTGTTAGGTTCATTAGTTCTTTCATTTCATCTAACTTACCTAATTAGTTGGCATCTAGTTGTTAATAATGCTCCTATATAATGCTTTGTGTTTTTGTAAAATTGATAGTAATGTATTCTCTTTTGTTACTGGTTTTAGGAATTTAAGTTTTTTCTTAATCAGTGTATTTACAGTTCTGTCAATTTTATTGATATTTTTCAAAGAGCTAACATTAAGTTTCATTGATTCTCTATTGTTTTTCTATTTTCTAGTTCCTTATTTTCCTCTGATATTTATTATTTCTCCTTATTTATTTGGGTTCAGTTTGCCTTTCTTTTTCTTGTTTGTTAAGCTGGAATTTTAGGTTACTTATTTGCAATTTTGGAGAATTGTATAAATTTATCAGCATTGGTTAAATGAGATGACAAAATGAAAAATATTCAACATAAATTAAGCATAATAGAATAAAACAATAGGTTTCAATATACTTCAAATGATAGTATGAGAAGGGGGAAATTAATAAAATGGAGGATGAGAGATATGGTTATTTTTCTAGAAAGAATGAGTGAAAAAGTCCTCAAGTATAAGGTTCACAAGGAAACCAAAATAAGATAAATGAAAAGAAACTACATCTAACCAGTGTATTGAAAATTCAGAATGTCAAAGAATGGGGTTCTAAGTCTGACAACAGACCACAATATATGGCAAAAGATACTGTCAACCTGGAATTCTATTTGTAGTGATAAGTGATTCAATGGGGGTGGGAGTCATGAGGTTCAAATCTAAGAGAAGTGACCACTTACATTAAAAAAGTGAATAGAGAATATTCTCTAGGAAAAAGAAAATTACTTCTAGAAGGTAGGTCTAGGATTCCAAAAATAAAGTTGAGAAAGATACCTGTAAACATAGGGGAAATTTAAATAAACATAGACTGTGTGGTAGGTTGAAGAAAAGATATGTCCCAACACCTCTTACCTCCCAAAAAGATATGTCTAAATCCTAATCCCTGAAACATGAAATGTTACCTTATTTGGAAAGAGTCTTTGAAGATGTAATTATGTAAAGTCTTGAGATAAAATCACCCTGGATTATCTAATGCTTGTGAGAAAGAGGGAGGTGGGGGGTAGACAGACAGAAAGCCATGTGAAGACGTAGGCAGAGATTGGAGTGATGTGACCTGGGGCCACTGAAAGTAGAAAGAGGCAAAAAGGACTGTCGTCTTGACCATTTGGAATGATTTCATCCCAGCTTACACCTTGATGTCAGGCTTTTAAGCTGCCCAGTTTGTGACTTGGGAATTTGAACTGCCACAGGAAGCTCGCACTCTATGGGACTGGAGTACAGACTATCCATCCATGAATTAGCACAGGAAAGGAATTAAGGTGGCTATGAGCAGAAATTATAAGGGAGGAAAAATCAGGTCAAATTGATAACTCAAAATCCTGTTTTTCAGTAAAGCAGCATCAACAAACAAACCACTAAATAGTGTAATTAAGTAAAAAAGGGAGATTGCACTCTGAGGTCGCCGATCACCCTACCTAACTCAGAAGGAGGGTTTTATCTGTGCGATGGGGCTATAGGTATTTATCTTTTCCTTTACCACATCATTTAATCATGTATTACACACAGATATTTTATAGACTTTTCTAGATAATAAAATACAGCATCCTTGTTGGCCTCTGATCAATAGACTTGCACTTGGAAAAATCACAATAAAAGGCAAATGTGTGTTTATTCACAGGTAGCAAGTTAGTTCTGAGATTTTGGGTCCTGAGAGAAGATGTGAAGAGAATTCCAGGCAGCTCAAGTGAAATATCCTGGAGGACTTCTAGTACTTGCACCATTCAGAGGGCTGTGGGAACCTCAGAAATTAACAGCTCCATTGTGCCGCAGTAATTAGATGACAGCAGCTGCCAACCCAATGAGCTGTGTTGTCACATGCCCCCTCTGCGGGGCATGTGACAAAGATCAATCCAACAAGCCAGGAGCTCCGACAGCCTCTAAGCAGTTATGGATTACATTTGTCCTGAATTTATTAACTCCTGAGTGGTTTGTGTATAACTGGACCCACTGGGAGCAGGTGTAGGACAAGGTGATTTCAAGGTGATTCTTAAGGCACAGTAAAGAGAAGTGTAAAGCAATCGGCTTTGAGTCGGAGCAGGAAGATGTGCATGTCTACACAGAAAGTTGTGTATAAGGTGACCCAAGTTTGAAAAACGAAAGGAGCATCTTCACAAATAAAGACAGTTTTGTATTTAGATCTAGTGTGTGAAAAACTGCGTGCTCAGAGCACAATATGGGCTGAGAATGTTGGTTCCCAGAAGGTGCCAGGCAGGGCATTGGGGAGATGATAGCGGGCAATGTGGGAGGAGGAGGGCAGCCACACCTGCATTTAAGTATCCAGGGAAATATGGGAATATCAGTAATTAAAAGTCCAGAAACTTTGGGAAATGTCAAGACTTCAAGTGAAATTGGTAATCTCTGGTCTTTTTATACCAGTTTCTCAGTAAAATAAGGCATGTTTTTGACCCAGAACCTGTGTGACAGTTCTAGTTCTCTTTCCTAGGAAAGCTAAATCAAACAACCACATGCCT
Source organism: Murina feae (assembly GCA_004026665.1). Lineage (NCBI taxonomy): Eukaryota > Metazoa > Chordata > Mammalia > Chiroptera > Vespertilionidae > Murina > Murina feae. The sequence goes on from PVJC01008594.1 coordinate 47,485, forward strand.
CCCATTCAGATGTTGCACATCTGGTCATTGCCTAAGAGTGCAGATCCCATAATGGAACCCTAAAGAGACATTGGAATATATGAATATGCCTTTTAAAGTTTAAACCAAGTTATTATGATTGTTTATATCATTCTGTCTTAATAGTGCACCATTTTTGCCTTGCCTACCTACAAAAGGTGCCTCTTAAAGTATTCTGGATAAAATTTTTGTACAGCTCCTCACCGCCTCATTCACTTTCTCTTTATAAATCCTATTATCCCCTCAAGCACTGCACATCGTTTTTCCCGGCTTGTTAGCGTACCGCCGTGTGAACTCTAATTCTTTATTTCATGCTGGGTATTTGTTCATGCTCACAAGCCAGAGCTCACCTACCATCAATTGAGTTGAAAATCTCCACAATGCTCCTTCTGGCAATGAATCTCTTACTTTAATCTCATCAGCCTCATCTTCCATATCATTTCATGTTCACTTTTGTCTACTTCTTCATATCAATTTATCTATTCCAGCTGAAATTGTTACTTTGTCGTATCATCAGCTAAACATTAGGCACCAACTATTTCTCTCTTATAAACAACCTGGAACTCCACCTTCAGATGAGATTCAGGGAATTAGTAGTATTCCTACTATTTCTGAAGGAGGCATTTACATAACCTTACCCCGTGTCTATGAAGAAGCTGTGCTTGGAGTTGGGATCTCTACTTCTACAAGTCAGACATTTCTGCTCTCAAGCAGTTAACTGTCCACCACAGAAGTTAAGACATGCATTGTATA
>PVJC01008595.1:0-48132 GCA_004026665.1 Murina feae
CCTCTCCCCCCTCCCCTCTTCCCTCTCTCCTCTCTCCTCCCTCCTCTCTCTCTCTCTTTCCTCTTTCTTCCTTGGTTAGGACACCGAGTATCTACTTATCTACTGCAGGGATTTTTCTCAGAATGCCATCTTTTCCACTCAAGTTCTAACTGGAAATCACAACCTCTAACCACACAGACAACTTGGGAACCTCCCACCATCTGAGAGCGGAAGGGATTTCAAATCAGAGGAAGGGGCTCAGTGCCCCTTCCCAGGCAGCATCCCAGCTCCTGGCTCCACGCTGGGACCTGGACCACCTGTGGGTTCTCCTGGGAGGAGAAACGTCTAGTCAGCACCACCTTCTTTCCCCACCCCACCCCCACTTACCCGGAGAAAGCTGGGATGCTACACACTGGGGTCTACATGGGGCGGGCTTGTTCTGCTCTTCGTAGGTGGTCTGTGGAGAAGGTCTGCACGTTGGTGCAGTTTTAGTGGAAAATAAAGGGCGAGGTGGTGTGGCCGGGCAGCAGGGAAGGGCTTGAAAGAGTGCCATCCAAGGAGGAGGGGGAATTCCATCACCTCGTCACCTTGGGGCTGGCTCAGGAGGGGCTGCAGGTGCCGTGGGGAGGAGTGAAGTGGCCGCGAGACAGATGTGCCCTGACAGCTGACCACAGAGGACCCTGAGCCACCCCTGGGGGACCTCTAGCCGAGACAGGGAAGGAGCCCTGCTGGACTGAGTAGGCCCAGCTCCTCCAGGGCAAACACCAAGTCACCATAAGAGAAGCAAAACCGAGAGCTGCGACTTGACCAGCTCTGAGCGGGGCTGCAGCAGGGGTCCCAGCTCGTGTCCCCAGGAGCCCAGTGAACAAGAGCTAGGCCTTGCTCAGTGGGTGTGCGAGCGGCATGGGGGTGGTGGGGGCTTCTCCGCCACATCAGGATGGGGCGAGGACCAGGAGCACTTTACTAAGGACCAGCCCGGGTAAAGCTTAGGAACCTCCGGGGAAAGGCAGCCAGTGGAACAGTGCACAGCGGCTCACCGGGCCCCAGAGACCCGAAAGGAGAACCGGCCCAGTCACAGGGCCCTCGGTGCCTGGGACACGGTGCTGTGGTTCGTGCACGGGGGCCAGGACCAGAGCGTGCATTTCGAGGCTTGCACATCTGAACAAGAACTGGCTTCTGAGCTGGCAGGAGCCCTTGCCTTGCCAGGTTGGGAAACCCCAGCGAAGAACATCCCGGAGGACCCGGAGCCAATGGAACGTCCCTGTCTTCCCTACTCCCGCCCGACGGGGAACCAGCTCCCTCCCGTCCTGGCCTGCTCACTCGCTTGGATTTTATGCAGCCCCTGCCCCCGGGGTCGCGATGATGGGACCAGCACAGCAGGAAGCTCAGGGGGCCCTCGCCCCTGTGCTCTCCACCCCTTCCCACTTCCTGGGGATGAAAGGCACAAGAAACTCCTGTGGGGTCTCCTTTTCCCTTTCCTGCATAGACAAGCCCTTTGCGCGATGTGGGAGGACAGGGGTCTTATGCATGAGGGACTGTTGCCCATGCCTGGGCTGAGGGAAAGGACAGTGTCCTGGGAGGCTGCACCTACCCGCCGGCTCAGGCTAAATTCTCCAGAGACACACCCAAGCCCTACCGACCCCCAATCCCAGTAGCTTCTAATGATGTTTCATTTCTCAAGTTTCACGTCCTTCAGAGCCGGAGTGGTGATGGAGCCGCCCCTCCCTGCTCCCCTGGATCCCTAGGGCCTCGGCGGGAGGCGGGCAGGTGCAAGGCTGCCGGGAAAGCTCCAATTTACAGACCACACGGCCGCTTCTTCCCTTTGTTCACCGGACAGAGCAGGGCCTTGGCCACTGTGAGCTCAACCTGGCGGGACACACACCCTGTGCGGGGAGGGACCACCACGTGGGCCCAGCCGGACCCCAGTGGGCAGGACGTGCCACCCTTCCACAGAGGGGGAGAGAGGGCTGCAGGACAGGCCACCGGGGGGCAGGGTACGTGTGCCCCGAGACACCCCACTTCCCCAGAGCGTCGCTGGCATCCCTCTACGGGATCACCTGCCCACACTCGTGTGTCAAGGCTCTATCTAGGCCCCGGCATCCCACCAGGGCTCAGCGCCTCCCTGGTCCCTGGCCCTGCTCCACTGGGTGAGGTGATGATGGCGTCGCTGAACTCTCCAAATCCTAGGAAATGAGGAAGGCGATGCGAGTTCCAGCCAGGGCATGAGAGTCTGCAGTCACTCAGGGGCAGCGTGCGTGATGCGGGCGTCTGTGGGCTGCCCGCGACCGCTTCACCCCCTTCCAGCTCTTGCAGGGAGCAAGCGACTTCTGAGCTTTAACTACTGTGTGTGATAAGCTGCCTCAAGGCGGCTGTGCACCCACACGCATCAAGGACACAGCAAGAAGCTCCCAGGCACGGATAGCGTTATTAGCATAATCTTGTATTTGGAAAAGCAGTTTTAAAAAAAAACACTTGAAAATACAAGGTAAGGTAACAGTGACATATAAGTTTTCACCTTATATTGCCCGGCCGTTCTTACATATAAATTATTGCTTACCAGCTTCGATAAATACACAGCACGGTCATATATGTACAGAAGCAGAAAGCATGAAATCTGAGGAAGGAAATACTGTTAATGGCAATTCTGGTAATTCAACCCACGTTTCATATTTACCAGCTCCTGTAAATGGTGGAAAACTACGGGGTGTGGTCCCTGAGAGATTAGGTGGGCACCCTGGTCGCGGGCTTCCTATGGGCTGAGCGCTCCCGCCGGCTGACGACGACACCACGGTCCGAATGAAGGACATGTCGGAAGGTCCGGGGCCTTGCTGCCGCTCACTGGTTCCGTCCCAGGATTTAATAACAGCGAGACACGGATACAATAAATAGACTATGCAAATAAATAGTGCTCTGCTAAAAAACGTTTAGTATGTACAGCTTTGCTTTTTACAGTAGTATGTTTTCATCTAGCTTTTTGGCAAATTTTAAAAACACTTTTCCCCCTCCCCGTGTTCAGCACAGTGGCCCGCTCATCACAAGCAGGTTGAAAATTTAAGGACATGTTTGAAGCGTTGAAAAGAAACTCCACGTCAGACAATGGCAGGGCACCCGGTGGTCCTTGTTTTCATGTTTCCCCCTCGTTTCCGAGAAGCTTGGGGGACTTGTGCCATTCGGGAACACCGAGTCTGAGACAAGGGGGCCGGGCTGGGAGGGGGCTGTGGGGCAAGCCCAGCTCTGGGAGCCCAGGCCCCAGGCACCCTCTCCTTCCTGCAGCTGTTTCTCCCACCAGGAGGCGGTAAGCCTCACCCAGCGGCATCTGCCCCTGCCCAAGGGGAGGGTGGGCTTTTATTTTACTCTCACACTGCCAAGCTGGGTGCATGCCCCACCTGACTTGTGGATGGGTAAATGAACTTCTAAATATCCTATATAATAAAAGGGTAATATGCAAATTGACCCTTACAGCAGAATGACTGGGAATGACTGGTCACTATGACACACACTGACCACCAGGGGGCAGACGCTCAATGTAGGAGCTGCCCTTGGTGGTCGGTGCTCTCCCACAGCGGGAACTCTGCTCAGCCACAAGTCAGGCTGATGGTTGCCAGTACAGTGATGGTGGTGGAAACTTCTCCTGCCTCCTCAACAGCACTAAGGATGTCCAAGTGCAGCTTAGGCCTGCTCCCCGCTGGCAAGTGGACATCCCCCAAGGGCTCCCAGGCTGCCAGAGGGATGTCTGAATGCCAGCTTAGGCCTGATCCCCTGGGGAGCGGGCCTAAGCCAGCATGTGGACATCCCCCAAGGGTTCCCAGACTGCGAGAGGGCACAGGCCGGGATGAGAGACACCCTCCCCCGAGTGCACAATTTTTGTGCACCGGGCCTCTAGTAATTAATGATATAGAATAAAGTGAATGCAGGCCATCACATCTATCATGGCAACCATTTGGCAATTGTGCAGATGATTACGGAGTGACTCTGAAATGCTGCAGACTCTGGAGCATCTGTAAGTATGGATGGGGAAAGGAGACATTCCTCAAGGCTGCGGTTGTGCCCACAGGAAGCTGCCGTGATTTCTAAGCGGGGCTGGGTTGCTGGGATGCTGACAATCGAGACCTGCAGGCCGTGGAGGGCTGTGCTGCAGCGACGAGAACCACTCGGAAGGGTGGGTGACGGTGGCAGCTGGCAGATTTCCAGGGCGGATGGAGATTTTATACGATCGTAATAATCTAAAAGGGCTGGAAAGCAGCATAGATGTCTTCCAGTCCACCCACCTGTCTAGAGCACAAAACCTACTGCAAAGAGGCTGTGGTGAGGATTTGGAGGGAGCACAGCCCATCCCCACCAACAGGGAGCTGCGGAGGCCCGCGTGGGCCACTCACGGTTCGGCAGCTCAGATTTGTAGGAAGAGCTCCACGTGGAGCTAAACCCGCTCCCACAATCCCGCCCTGAATTCTTCAGTCCCAGGCGTAGGTCTCCTCTGCGCTTCTGAGATTTCTGGGAGCTGCTGCCTGGGACATCGCTGGAGACAGTTGTTAAATTTCCGAAAGACCGGGAGGTGTGGACATGCAGAAGATGGGGACGGAAAAGCAAATCTAATGCGAACAAAACCCTCCCTTTCCTCGGCTGCCTGGAGAGCTACCCACCATGCTCTCCCCCACCTGTGTCTGCCCACACCACGGGGTGTGCTCTGCCTACACCGCCAAGGTGGGTTTAAACTCGATGCATGTGTGGATTCGTCTGGCCGTGGACATATCTGAAATGAGGTCTAAGCAACAGGTGCTTTGCTGAAAAAGTTCTCTACTCAAGAAACTGCAATGGTTTTCGTTGAGGCAAAGTAGATCCTATGTGAATAAAAGCTTAAATACAAAACATGGAGACAATATCAAAATGGTCTTCAATGGGTTGACTGGGCAAATGCTCCTCTCCGCACGGAGAGCAGATAGGGAGGTCTGTGCGTGCGGCGAGCCCCTGGCCCCTGCAGCGTGTGATCTGCCACCAGCGAAGCCTGCTGCCCTGGCTCCAGGCTCAGGTCTCCTCCAGTGGGTCCCCTTCCAGTCCCAGCAGCTGGGAGCGTTTCTCTAGTGGGCCAGCCCTGGATGGTGCTTTCCACAAAATCCTGCTAATTTTCAGGACTGACGCTTACATGCTGGGGCAGATGCAATCTCTCTGAAAGTTCTACCAACAGTCTTCTCCCTGTGGCTCCTTCTAGCAACTCCTCAAGCTCTCTGTGGCTCCTGAGCCAGGACACAGCCCTGCTGTGAGGGGCCAGGCAGCCCTGCACGGAGGTGCTGATGCAGCAGGAAGCGGTTCTGCGCAGGCACCTAGGAGACGCACAGGCGCCTGTGGTGAGATGTGCACTGGGCTCCCAGGGCTGGAACGTGTGTGGAGCTGGCACAGGAAGCTGGGGCCCTGAGAGTTTAGCAACGTGGTAAGTATCTAACTGGCCGGCTGCATTTCATTAATGTTTCCCACAGGCTTTTGTGAAGGGCAAGGGGACGCTAGCCTGTTCTGGAGAATAGCCAGGGTCTTATTTACTGGAAGAGCCTGAATCTATAAAAATGGACATTTAAAAAAAAAGACTTATAAGACTCTGGGAGGAAAAAACACACACAAATTATAGGAAGGCCGCTGTCCTGGCTGGAAGGTGAACTCTAGGACTTGGGAGGGTCCAACATAAATCAGGTGTTTGCTGTGAGACGGGCAATCAGCACCATCTTCCTCCCTTGCGCTTCTCTAGGGAGGGAGTGCCTCGAGCCTCGCATATCCCACCCCACTCACCTCCCTGCACCTGCTGCGACCCCTGCACATGGCGGGCAAGGAGCCCTCGGAGGCGAGCAGAGCACCAGGGCACTGCCAGGCACCCTGACTGCCACCTTGATGGACGGTTATGGAGCCTACGAGGTGTCAGGCGCGGCGTTCTTTCAAAAACCCTGTTGTTCCCAATAGGAGGGGAGCCTGCTTGCATGTGTCAGGAAAATCCCCGGAAATTAAACGGTGAGCCAATCTCCTAAAGATTCCTATTTTCCCTTATGGGCAAAGCCATGACGCCTCACTAGTCCACAGCTGCAAATCAGTTGCACAGAAACGGATTTCACCGGCGAGCCGACATCCGCACGTGAGTGTGGGTGCAAAGCAGGGCCTGCCCTGGCATTTCCCTTCTCAGCCTCAGGGCACCGATGCCAGCAGCGGGTCCTCACGAACTCCCCAGACACAAGGGGCCTCTTGGTGACGTCACAGTGTGTATCAACAGAGACCACGCTTCTCCCTGGAAATCCAGACGTGCCATCACTGTCTCCTGGTGTTCCCTTCTCTGACAGCCTATACACAATAACCTGCTTGCGGGCGCAGAAGAGCTGCTCCTGAAAGATCTGGCTGCTGCAACAAGACAGGCTCCCTGGTCTCGATGCTGGCACATCTCAGGTTGAAAACTGGATGGGATCAACAATGTCCATGTAAGAAACCAGACTTCTCCATGCCGGGATGCTCTGAGTCTTCTGCCTTCTCGGCCGAGAGTGGCGAGGCGAGGCGAGGCCCTCCCCAGCGCGGTGGCTGGAGCCTGTCTCGTGAGTTACTGATAAAACTCAGCAGCTTCTCTTCTCCCAGGAAAGGGACGTGTGGGCACGGGCGTCCTGTGGCGGGAGAGCTGCAGGTGCTCAGGGGGGCGCGGCTGGGCTCACGCCCGGGGCTCGATCCGGTGGGAGAGCTCGAACAGGGCCTGCTGGCTGTCGATGACGTACAGGTGGGTGACGTAGGACTTCAGCTCGTGGTGCTCTTTCGGAGACATGTCCCCTCCTAATTTTTGGAGGGGAAAAAACCCCCCAGTTAATCTCATGAGCATGGTGACGTTGCGGCTAAGTCCCAGTCAACCCCGCAGTAAGGCTTAGTGTAAGGGGACCAGATTTTAACATTGGTAAAGCGGGACACCACTGACCGCTTGGCCGCCGAAAACCGTATCTTCCCTTCCCGTTCTGCCGCCGTTCCCTAGCTTGTCGTGCATTCTTTCCAAAAATCGGGACTTTTTTTAAAAACGCCGGGGGATGCGGGACAGATTGTTAAAAATTGGGACTGTCCCACCAAAAGCTGGACGTCTGGTCACCTTAGTGTAAACCTACCAGGGAGACTGCGATCAGACTCACAGGGGAGCTCTCGATGCTGACCGGGCAGCTGTGTTCTCAGCCGGGACGCGGTTCCTTGGTCAGGTGTTTAGACCCGGCAAGGTGTTTGTCTTACCCACATGTCTACGGTGTTTATTACCTAACAACGCACAGCCTTCAGCAGCTGGGTTATCACCCTTCTCAGAGGGGAAACAGCACAGACACACGACTGAGTGGCCGTGCGGGACTGGAACCCGGGCCCTGGGGCTCCCAGGTTTGTGGTCTGAGGTCCCGTGTCACTGGCTGTCACAGGCTCTTAATCTCAGTCTGGAGCTGTGGGAAATCACTGCTAACCTGGTGATGGCACAGACACAATTCTTTTTGGTGTCCTTATTTTGGGGGGGAAATGAAGGGACCCATTAAATGAATGGATGTCACAGAAGTAAATGTAAGGCGTGGCGAACAGGCACCGCAGGTTCTTAAAGGACGCGGCTGGGCTAGCATCCACCCCGGGAAAGGCGAGGCAGGGGGTTTCCGCTCCCCATCCAGGGCCCGGGTGCTTAAATATCTCGGTGCCGCCCGGCTTCGGTGCCCTGTGACCACACATGTGCCCGCTGGTGGCAGCTCTGATAAGGAACCAGAGATAAGGGGGCCTGGACAATGGGGCAGGCTCACTTCCCATACTCAGAAACAAACACCGCCCCCCCCCCCAACCCTGGGGCCCCGGAGGCTGGGCTGGGCTGTGGAGGACAATGTGACCATGAGTGAGCAGCGTGAGGTCACTGGCGTCGGGATTTCGGGGGGCGAGGGGGGGGGGAGCCTGGGGGGGTGGGAAGTAGGGCCCAGGCTGCGCTCAGTCTAAGCAGAGGGGCGGGGCCTGAGAAGGCTTTCCTTTCAAAGCAGCTGTTTTTTTCTCTCTCTCCTACGACAATGTGTTTGGTAATGTAGGGCCTGTATGTCCATGGGTGGCTTATCATTCTTAGTTTTAATAGAAATAAGACTCTCTGGTTTCAAAAGGTAAAAAGCACCAGGAGTTGATGTGTTTACTGTCCTGTCTTACGTGTTTGAAAGTGACCAGAGGCTGGGTCATTCCAGAGACACCAAGATAATGTGTCCGTTTAGTGAATGTTGGTGTAGAGCACACGATGCTACCAAGGTAATGTTGGTGTTGAATTTCGGGCCTTAAGAGAAGAAGACAGAACGAATGGTTCTGATCATGACAATGGACACCTGCAGGCACTTTACAGTTTGGAAGGGCCTTGACTAGCATTATCTTATTTTATCCCAAATGCTGGCAGTGGTTCAGCGTGCTACCTACACTGTCACCTTGGATTTAGGTAATTCAGTCACATACATGATTTTTAAAGACACAGAAGTAGAGAACACAAGCAGGCCTCATAGAAAAAAAAGATTCTTAAGAATGGGCACCCATCCTTAGAAAGTGTGACTCTGATTTTTCTACTTTACATATATTCTGTATTGTTAAAGAAAAACTGTTTTTACAATGAGGGTGAATTACTTAACAAAGTAAGTTTTACTCAGCGGACACCTTTGATTCATTTTTAATTATTGAATTCAACTTCCCATTTTTTCAACTGCCCTTTCTATCTACCGAATGTGCCCCAGGCAAGGGAAAGGACTCCGGTGAGTAATGGCTGTGTGATTAGCCTCTGAGCGTCCTCTGCTCCGTACCCACAGGAGTAAGAGCTCTGTTCACCAGCCACCGATATTGGTGACAGGATCCCACCCATGCGAAAGCTCCGTGAACTCGAAGTCCATTTCCTTCCTTCCTGCAATGTTTTAACACGATTGAAACAGAATGAAAATTGTGCCCAAGATTTAGAAAAGAACGAATATTCCTACTTATACTGGCCTCAGTGGGGAGTCTACAAAAGCGCTCAGAAACACACTTTTTCAGGAAAAGGCAGCTCCAGACAGGAAACGTTTGTTGGAGAGGAGGACAGACTCCGGGAGGCTGCATTAGGCACGTGTGCAACGATATTCCTACTCCAGGAAGGCTCTAGGCAGAGAGGTTAGGGACGGGTCGCCCCTGAAAAGCCCACTGGCAATTCTGTGCCAATGGGCAAGCTAACAAGACTTCCTGGGGTGGGGTGGGAGCTTCTGATGGTCCAAAGTCACTCTGCACAGTGCAGTCTTGCTGCCCTATCTTGCCTCTCTCTGTTTCCCAAACATGCAGATGGGATGAAGCACGGAGCATGCAGTGTTATGTGTACAACACGCACGTTGTACCTCACAGTCTGCTTACATGTTCACCACAAGCCCTTGTGACAGGGTCACCGTCTACAGCTGCATGTGAATGTACAGTGCACGCCGACTGTGGTTACTCACCAAACTGGTTGGCCCTGCAGTGTCTCAGGGTCCGGACGGTGTCGGCGATCATATGCTGGAAGGCAAGCAGGAAGCAGGTCAGCGGGAGGGTTGCTGCGGGTGCGGCCCAAGTAGCACGCTTGCTGGGACCGATGGGTATTTACACCCTCGGGTGTAACTTGGGGCTGGACTTTAAGTGATGACACTGAGCTTGGGTCACAGAAGAGCACTGAGTCCTTGTCTGTGGAAATAGTGGCTCCCCCACCCAGGTGCACGATTCTGACGGAGCCCCGGGAAACACACTGCAAAGATGCAGCTCTCCTCCGCCCGCGGCCCACCTGTCCCCACGCGCTAAGGCTTTGCCCTCCAGGGGGTGCTCCGCCCGCCTCTTCCCCAGGAGGCCTCACTGAGCTCTCCCCGTGAACCTGGGAGGCGTCGCTCTCAACCTCCTCACTGTCCTTTGTACATTGCAATGGGCTTTGTGTTGTATTTGTTGTGGAGCTTTCCCTGTCACCCAGGTCCCGCCGGCCGGCTCTGCTTGCCAGCATCTACCAGCTGTCATGCACGCTGACTGCCGCCACCTGCCGAAGGGAGGTTGGCATTTATGCGGAATCAAAGGTTCATGTAATCTCCAATGGTGAGAGGAAGGGAAGTGTTCACCGAAGACAAACATTGTCTAGAACCTCCATATCTTCACAAAGAACGTATAATTCGATTCCCTCCTACACTCTTCAGTGTCCGACTTCAATGTCTTTCTTTACAGTCCTCACTGGTCTCCAGGCAAAAGTCTTCTTAAACTCCCGGCTGCTTCGGACGAGACCCCACCGCCTCCTATCGGTGCCCCTGCAACCATCTTCTAAGCGCTGCCACGCTTGGTTTTCCACGATGGATGAAATACAGCGTTCAGGGCAAGGCCACTCTCTGCTCCAGTTCCCCCCATCACATTCCAGAATAATCTCCAGACACTCTTGTCCTCCTGCTCTAGTCTTCGGGAAAGTCGCAGCGACTCCCTGATTTGTTTCATATCAAAATCCAACATCATCCCATTATTCAGGCACCCGCACCGTTCATTACCTGGTGCCCCAAACCCCTCCAGATGGCATCACCTGCCGTGACCTGCGTGTGCGCACTGAGCCCAGGGCCGTGCATACACAACAAACCCACAGGGGACCACCGCTGACATAGAGTCACTACTACAGAACTATAGAAATGGCAGTGTGTGAATGTGACCCACTTATTAAATTGTTCTCACAGCTGCATTTCTCCTCAGCGGTGGAACATTAAATAGGACAGTGATTAGAGCAGGAGCTCCGTGGCATGTGTGAAGGAAACGGCCTGACTCACGTCTGCGTGAGTATTGTTATGTTTCCTTCCCCCGTGGGCCGCTGTTCCCGGCAGCCCCACGCGGTTACCAGCCGCGGCGTCACATTGATCCTATCGTGTGCCACTCGCGCAGCTCGAGTAGGGCTCAGCCCTGAGCGTGGAACCTGAGCCCTGATCCTCATCGCTGGCCTTCCTGAAGGCGGAGAGAGGACGACATGGTGAAAAGATGACGCTCTTCCCACTGAGGGATGGAGAGGAGGAAGGGGAGAGCATTTGTTTCTCCGTGATGTCACAGGTTGGACTGGGACACGGAGAGTCGCTGAGGCAGCGTGGGGAGCAGTGGGAACCTCATTAGGCCCGCTGAGCGCTCCTGGGTCTTCTGAGTTAATGTGTCGGTCTGAATCAGCCCGATAAAGATAATGCTCGGAATCCTCCGCTGGCTGGTTAAGCTAATATCCGTCATGAGGAATCGACTCCCCACAAGTTAATTCAGTTACGTTCTAGTGGTTCATTATTGTGAAAGATGATCCTGTTTTAGCGTAAGTGAAACCCTGTCCTTTGCTAAGAAATACCCTTAAAAATACTGCCTCTCCTAGGAAACTCCGTTTCATTCCCCAGCATCTGAGTATAACATAGGTTATGTACAATAGACATTTGCCCTTCTAGAAAATTCTAACGTCACCCTGTTTTTTGTGTGCAAGGAGGGGGTCAGCAGCTGGTGTGCTGTATCTTAAATGCCATCTACCTCGAGGACTAGGAACTCACACTGTGTCTTAGGGCCTTACATAACGTAGCTTCTGTCTTTTTAATAAAAGTTCGCTTTAGGAATTTAAAACTGAAAATAAGGTATTACTGACAGATGCTATGCTATTTCCTTAAACTTTCTTAAAGAATTAAGGGTCCAGATAATTACTGACCATAGTAGGTGTACACCCAGGTAGACTTTCTTAGGTTTAGCCCCAATGGTTAGTATGACATCTTAGCACTTATGAAAGCAAGACCCTGGGTGGCATCAGCAGGTGTTGAAGGCCTTCCCCGGGGCTCCTCGGAAAAGCAAGGGAGACCAAGATGCTGGTCAGAAACAAGGAGGGTAGGGGGCCGGGGCTCCCTCCATCGCTCATTCCCCTTTGTGCCAATATTGAATTGTTCTCTCCCTCTGCGGCACTCAGGGGAAATGACATAATGAGCTTAACCAAACCATAGTTCACTCTGGGAGAGGGTCAAGCACCAGTCAGCCCTTAACAATGGGTAACCGTCTGCGTACAGAATGCAATTGTTCTCCCTTATTCCAAGGAAACTTACTAGATCTTTACAGGGAATTCCACTCGGCGTGACACACCCCACCCTGTATCCTCGCACACGCTCTCCAAAGCTTATCTGGCATTCTTCACTCGGTGCATTGGCCAGGCTTTGGAGTAAATATCGACCAAAGGTTTGATATTCCCTCAATTCTCCCAATAATACCAAACACCGGAGATTAATCTGCCTAGAAACCAGAATGTTGGTGCCTACAGCTTTTTGTTGCAAATAGCTGCCCTGTGATCTTCAGAACATTACACAGCGACCCAGAACACGCCTTCAAAGAATAAGTACCAAAACCCCAACACATTAAGTGCCCTTTCCCAGCTATGTTGGTTTGACTGTATCTAAATAACTGAGCTCTGATTCCAAAGTACTCAGTGCAGAGAGAGACTTGGAAGTTATAGGCATGTCCCCTTTAAAAATAATGAGCCAGCGAGGGATGGTCCTCGGGGGTTCCACCTATGGCAAGAAGCCTGACGCCTGCCTTCAGATCCGAGGTATATGGCCCTTGAGTTGTATGGTGGTTCTGTGCCCTCTCACCCTGTGTGTGGCGAGTTAGAGCAGGGCACTCGGGAGGCAAAGGCCAGATGCCAAACCTTGTGTGGACTCAGCAGTTTGCACTGTCCTCCACCTCACCCCTCCCCGCCCCTCCCTCCTCCCAGGGAACTGGGGGTCATTTCCTGAAAGAGTTCACACAAATCCATCACCATGACTGAAAAGTCAGAGGCCAGGAGCTATGGACAGGGTCACTGGTATCCTTCTTAACCATGAAGGACAATCTAATTCATGACTGAAGTTCATGAATTAGACACATCCATCCTTCTTGTCATCCACCGAGGCTCCTTGGGGCCCTCCTGTCTTACACTCGCTCAGTTCTGACAGGAAACTCCTCCTCTGCCCTGGGCGTGGCTGGCACAGAGGCCAGCAGGAGCCTGTGCAGGACAATGCCTGGCCACGCGCTGGGAGTAACTCGGAGGGTCCCTGTGGAAAAACACTGGCTGGGGACCCTTCTTGTGTCAGAACTGCCTCTCCACAGTGGTCCCCTCTGTCCACAGGGTGTCCTTCCCGCACACGCAGGCCTTCCCATCCCCCCTTCCTACCCACGCTGGGAGGACTGGAAGGTGGGCACCTCCCCAAGAGAGCAGTGCATGCTGGGACACAGAGAGACGCCATTCAAGCTGTAAAACTCAACCTCAGGTGAGTGAATTCCCCAGACAGAACCCTTATATGTTTTATTTTGGGCTCAATAACATACACTCAATTGCTGATGCTAACCTAATGAAGTTCCACTTTTTTAACACTAAAAAGCAGATTTTTAGATTTGGTCCTCAGAACCTTGCTAGCCACATAGTTTTAATCGCAATACATTTCATTGGCAATGCATGACACGCAGCAAATAGCTCCTGGGAATCGTCCCGAGTTCGCTGAGGAAAAGGGCTGCATCCATGGGCTTCTTGGTGCAAAGGGGAAAAGCGTCCACTTGAACGGGGAGAAACAATGCAAGTTACTCACCAGCTTCTCGAAATTGACGAGATTATCCAAAAATGTTTTATTTCCCTCATGAATGAATGTCACATCTGGAAATTAAAAGCAAAAGGATACATGTACCATTAGGAACGGATCATGAGTCAGGGCTGAAGAGGTCTAGATGTAGCATCGCTTATTAATTTTTGTTAAACATTATGGATTGGCCCATGCATTTCACATAGCACCTTGGAATGGAATCTGTACACTATTCGAAGTGAAAGGGCATCGTTTATGTGGGTGTGCGTAGGGTGGGGGTGGGGGGGGGTTACACGTTGTAATGTTAACACAAGTATATATCTTGCACTGACAGTGAAGTGTTTGACTCTAACTTGCTTCATATAAACTAAGACTTAGTACTATTCTATGACCTGACAGGTCCATTATGCTTTTAGGTCAGAACACTGAGCAGCAAACAACAGAATCTCCAGAAACAGTAAGATCTTAATATTTATGTATTTTTTTAAAAAACAAACAAAACAATTTTTGGCAAAGTGTAGGGAACCGGCTTTATTTAAAACGTTCAGACTTAGACGTAGGTGTTTCATGTACGTGTCTGGCTCTCCAAGTCAGTGCCTGAGTGTGTACCAGACGTGAGCAGGGAAGGAGGCAGGTTTGAAAATGGCAAGGTCCCCGGCGTGTTCGCCCGGCAGAAAGGAACATCGCCGATGAGCATACCCTGAGGATGAAGGATGAAGGCTCATGGGGAGAGGAAGGAGCTTTATGTGTGGCTTGAGCATCACTGCATGTAAAGTGACAGAAGGTATTCAAATACACGACTCCTTGTGGGTGCACAAAACAGGGGCGCCCTCCCAAGAGGCAGGGCTTTGGGAAGTGGGCACAATGAAGACAGCAGCTGAAGCTAAGAGGATGGATGCCGCAAACGTTCAGATCAGAGGGTCCATGACGGAGCAAGAGGGAATCCTCACAGACATGAACCAGAGGAAGAAATACATGGCAACTTGAAGAGCATGAAAATAATCAGGTTTCGTCACAGACACAGACACGGAGGGCAAACCACATGAAAATAATTTCCAGAAATCGATTAAAACAACCTGATGTAAAAGAGGGAAAAGGATGCCATACAAGCCCTGTAGATAGAAAGGAAAAGCACTGGCATTTAATCAAGACTCTGATCTTGCTGGCTCTCCGGGGGCGAGAGCTAGGTGCTCAGAAACCTGCCCACATCACACTGGGCCACCTAACTCTGCCCACCAGGGGGCGACACGAGTTCCACATACACTTTCCTCAAGGCACCCCTTACACAGCTTCCAGCGCCCACGGCAACGTTTCCCTATGCCTCTTTCCTCTTCTTTCTTTTTCCTCTTTACACTGATGTCCTAGCAGGAAAACAATGCAGTGACGCAGTCGTTTGACAAAGGCTCTGGTTATTGTACCACCTTTCATGATTTTGCTTTCAGAGAAGAATCGCAAGTTTTCACTGTCCGACAGTATTTAGGAAAGAGTAGTCAACACAGGCACCTTCCACCTTTTCTGCATGGCAAACACAGCTCCGTGCGCACGCTATCCACGCGAACCACTGTCGACAGGCCTGGTCTCTCCCAACTCCCGGAGAATCCGGGTGACAAACGCCCTCTGGCTGCCATCCCGTTCCTGTGACATTAACGTGTTGAATCCTCACAAAGGACTGAAGGTAAAGTCCCAACAGATAAGAATGCGGAGAAACGCTGGTCCAAAGAACATGCACAGTTGTCCCACGCTCGCGGCTCTCCACGTCACAGCCAGGATTCCAACCCAGGGAGCCCTGTCCCCTCACCGCTGTCTCTCTGCTACCTCACCCGCCGAAGGGACCTGACGTTTCTTACAACCCGTCACAGTCAACGTGCCACGGGCTCCTCCTCCTGGGGGGACCTCGCTTATCCTCCATCTCAGGACTTGTCAGGGGAGCAGAGGGGATGGTTGCTCTCTGAGCGTGGGGTGGGCGGGCAGAGGCTGATGAGAATAAGGCCCAGAAGCGTCTGGCAGGTGGGGAGGGAGGAGAGGCAGGAGAAGGGGGTTCAGGTGACTGAGGGTTCGGACCCATCTTCGTGGCAGGGGTATGATGGGAAAGGTGTGAGAGATAAGCCAGGAGGGGGCTGAGCTCAGACACTGGGATCTCAGAGGGGAAGTCACGGGTGTGAAGCCGCTCAGGTAGGAATAGCACATGCCAGGCCCCTTTGATCCGGAGTCGCCCAGACACACTCCAGAGACTTCACAGCACAGAACTCTGGGTGAAGGAGGTGGCAGGTGGAAGAGAGAGAGGACACACACAAGCATCCTGCCATTCCTTTTATTTAAATACCCACAAAACTGCCACGTTGATCCTACACTAAGGCACATACTCAACCCATGGGACTCAGTTTACCTTCACACACCTGTTGGGTATTCCCTTCGTGGGATGAGGACCACCACTTTCTACGGACTATTCAGCTGCTTGGGACCATGAGCCTCAACACTTCCGTGGGGTTTCCCACTTTCGTAACAGATTCCACACCACAGTGCGATGTGCGTGTGTGTGTGTGTGTGTGTGTGTGTGTGTTTGGGGGGGGGGGGGGGGAATGTATATCAAAAGGCAAGAAATTCAACTGGAATGTAGGAAAGCTGATGGCTGATAGGAGCCTCAGGCTATGTGGTTACTTCATCATCTGCAGGCTTGCTGGGTACTGAGTGCCTTGAAGAATGAAAGACGGGAAGCCTAGCCCTTCCTAACACCCAACGAGTTCAGTCCAGTCCCTTTACTCTGACTAAAAGGACCCAAAGTAGTGAGCACAGGTGGGGCAGAGAGTGCATGTGGGTATGCATGTGTGTATGCATGTGTGTGTGCATGTGTGTAGGCATGTGTGTTTTTTCTAAAGTATTTTATTGCAACTTCTGAAATAATTTTGCAGTTAAAAAAGCCTAACCATTAATGTGGTTTATTTTTTCCAAAATGTCTTATTCTCAGGCACGATATACACATATTTTCAAATTTTCATCCTATTTTCCTTTGGAAATTATTTCAGACAAAAATGGCAGCTTTAAATACAAAAGACTGCTAGTGATGTTTATTTTTGTCATCACAAACAATTAATGTGAAGGAAAAGTACGTGCTTATTTAACTCAAGAAAACTTCTAATGAAAAACAGAAAAATGTGTTGTGCTGCCAACAAGGAGGTCTCGGTAAGCTCAGTGAAGCAGAAAGATACATCTGAGCTAAGTGGTAGGTGTGAGACACCTGACTTCATTAAGTAGTTTCTGGGGAAAATCACCAATAAACAGCAGAAAGCTCTGCTCATATCTGATTAAGTTAAGGGGCATTGCCAGCTAATTTCTCACTACCTTAAAAACATCTGCTTCCAAGTTTTTAATTCCTAAAGTCACTCCTTTCTAAGAGCTGTCCTCACTCTATTTTTCCTATTTGTGTCTAAATGAGCCTGTGTTCCTCCCCCTGCCACCCCCGCTCTCCTGCTGGATGTGTCTCATCTGCAAATAAAAACCATAAGCCTGAATAAACGTATCCTAAAAGGAAATAAATATGGAGAACCAAAGGTACCTTTAAGTTATTTTGCTATTACAATCTCTCCTCATTCCACCCACGTACATTTAGTGGACTCTTTTCAGGGTGGATGAAGTGTCCGTGTACCTCTCAATTGTTCTAATAGATTACTGTCTCTATGGTTTCACAGAGATGCTTGCTTTATGCCAGATGAAGACCAGATGAGTAGCTGCTGCAAGAGTGATGAACAACTCAGTAATTCTCCAAGCTCTGCTGTTCCTGAGAGAAGCCGAAGAGGGGAAATCAGCTTCGCCCACGGGGCAGGCGAAGGGGGAGGCGGGCAAAGGGGCAGGTGGGCGAAGGGGGAGGCGGGGGGGGGGATGGCCGGGCCAGCCAGTCCCCCAGCTCCAGGTAACTCATCTCCAATATCACATCTAAGGGCCCAGCCATGGGGACGTGGCCCAGCCAAAGAGCAGAGGCTACGTACAAAGAAAAGAGTGTTTCTATAAAATCCTTTCAAGGAATCATGATGTGGCCAAGAAAAATGACCAAATCCACCTGGCCGGGTGGCTCAGTTGGCTGGAGCATGTCCTGTGCAACACCAGGTGGCAGGTTTGATCCCAGTCAGGGCACATACCTAGGTTTCGGGTTCGATACTGGGCTGGGGTGTGTGCGGGAGGCAACCGATCAATGTTTCTCTCTCATATTGATGTTTCTCTCTCTCTTCTCTAAGATCAATAAGGAAAGAGAGCAAACCCCCTGTGGAAAGCTCACAGGTAGGACATGTACGGAAGGTCAGGAGCGTAGGCCAGATTGAAATGAGCTTGCCCTGCATGAATTCCCTGGTGTGAAAGGACCGCTGAGACCTCATCAGTACATTTAGCCAACATGTCTCCTGAGGCGTCACTTGCTGCTCCACAGAGAAGTCAGCGGACTAACCTGGAGTGGTCACGCTCTCCCCCAGCGGACCCCCCTCCTGGAAAGAAGCAAGTGCATCCTGACTGGCCTGTGTCCCACACAGCAGCAGGTGTGGGCTGCCAACATGGCGCTCACCTGCCCGCCTCCGGGGTCCTGCGTGCCAGCCTGGTCTCGGTTGAATTGAGCGGATTGTAAACTCACAGAAAAATAAACGGCGCGTAGGAGCAGGGTGAAGTAAACACACAACAGTTTCCAGGCCTAAATTCTGTGAGTCGCAGGAAAGGCTTTGCTGTCTGCTCACGTATAAGTCCGTATTTCAGGCATCTCAGAAATAACGGGGCATTCGAAAAGCAACCACAGGGAAACCCTGTTAGTTCTGAATGTCGGAATTACTCTAAAGCAATAAACTGAGCCCTCTTTTTTTATTGTTGTTGTTGTTGTTGTTGCTGTCCTCTACGGTTATAACGATGCATTTCTGGGAGATGGAGTTACAGGCAAAAGAGAAAAGCCGTTACCTTTGAGCAGTAAGGGCATGAACGGGATCTTGGGCGGCTTCATCTTTTTGAACGCATCTCTGTAGGCTTTGTGGTTCAGGGAGGGGTCCTGCGCAGCCGAGTGGATCACAAAGAGAAAGAAAAAATCAATCGGCTGTGGAAACAGCTCTCAGCCCACGTTGCTATGCAATTTGAACATGATTTGGATGTGGAGACGTCTTCCCTGAGCACGAAGGGGACGAAGGTTTCCTAGGGAAATGAACTCCCTCAGCTGGGGCAGGACATCTAGGCAACGAGGGAAAGCCAGCTTATTGGTTTACAATAATGGGAAGTGGCTGCAAAACAGAGACACCTCTGACGGCCCTATTCTTTTCCTCGAGTGGGTCCTGTAAGTACAGTTTCCTCCGCGTAATTTCTGTCACGAGGAAACCCCGGCGACTTTTGTCAGGGACACGGCACAGGAAAATGCCCTCGTGGTGCACAGGCAATGCAGCGAGCACTAGAGGACACCGCCTGACCGTGTTCCGGAAAGAAACTATGCCTTCTGTACCTGAGTCTAAGCAATGGTGCCGGGGAGAAGAGGAGGATGCATGAGCCGCTGACTGCACACGAAATCTACACCCGCGCCCTTCCCTGGCTTGGAGGTGGACCACACGTAACAACCTGCCCGTGGAACACCGCCAAAGGGCCATTCTCAGTGCTGTGTTCCACGGAGGAGCAGCATCGGCCCTGTACTTGCTTCACTTCGTGAGAAGCAAAGCGACATTTTCAGGGCAGGTGAACGCGTGTGTCTAAGCTACCTGCCCCGATGGAGTGCACCCTCCCCCGCCCGCCCCCCACTGGAATCTAGAAGACAGTCAGATGCTGGCAACTCATTGGAAGGGTAAGTCCCCTCTGGGTCAACTACTTACTGTTAAACTTTCAAGTTCGGAGAAAAGTTTCTTAAACTTCCCAGGGATTTTCTAAAAACAAAGACAAAAAAAACAAAAGACACACATAAAGGTCAAAGAGGTCGGCTATTTTGAGAGGCGACCGGGGGAGGGTTCACGAAGTTGTGCTGACATGTGCCCTGCCTCTGCGCATAAATCTCTCATCTGGCTCCTCCCCCGATTGCCCCTCGTCGGCGGTTTTCGTCACCCCCTAATGAGGCTGTGCACTGCTCGGGGATGTGGCGAAAACCAGTTTAAAATACGTAACAGCCACGTGACTGGAATCGGGCTGGTTAGACATGCCACACACAGGTGTTTTTTTTTTAAAAAATATATTTTATTGATTTTTTACAGAGAGGAAGAGAGAGGGATAGAGAGCCAGAAACATCGATGAGAGAGAAACATCAATCAGCTGCCTCCTGCACACTCCCCACTGGGGATGTGCCCGCAACCAAGGTACATGCCCTTGACCGGAATCGAACCTGGGACCCTTGTGTCTGCAGGCCGACGCTTTATCCACCGAGCCAAATCGGTCAGGGCGATTTTTTTAAAATAAACACTTGGATTTCAGTCCATTCTACCTTTCATCTTATTAATAGTCTTGCTGATTAGGGAGTAATAGTCAGCTGACATTTCTGTGTAAATGATATAATTGTGTCTCACAGCAGAGGGCTAAAGAGCGGAAGGCTGTGGGACCCTCCGTGACGAAGCCTGTGCTTTGACAGCTGGAATGACTGGGTTATAACGATCAGCCACACGGACAGGCGGGGTGCATGTGACTGCAGTTAGGCCATCCTCCCCGTTACAGCGTCGGGCCTCAGGAGGAAGAGCCGCGTTTCCCAGCCCGCCTGCCACGTGGTCAGCTACTGCCTTCCACACTGACTAGTCAGCGGACGATGTGCCTCTGAGTTCTGCCTCCGCCCCGTGCTGGCTGTGTGGTCTGATGCGAGACTCGAAGTTCTCCGACTGATGTGGGGACGACGCCTATCAAGGGCACAGTTCATGGCTGGTGCTTAACAAATTCCGGCCATGGACGCCAGCGCCCATGTTCTGGAAGAGATTGGCGGGACTTTCTGCTTCCAAAGCACATCAAAGTAGTGGAGGCAAACCCCACAGTAACTAGACTTCTAAGCTATTTAGAAAAAGACTTTTCAATTTGATAGTTTTGAATTTGGACTCCCTTTAGCACAGCACACAGGCAGTTTAATATGCTTGGAAACTACTGTGATACAGGCACACCTCTACTCATGAATGGAGGACAAATCAAATGAGAAGAGGTAAAATGCAGCCATCTGCAACTTCCTCCCACCGTTCTTCCGAGCTGCAAATCTTTGTCTGTTGGACCAGGTGGCTCCTCGAACTCAGAGCCAAATTGGTCACCTCCAGGGGTCAGCCATGAACGGGCCAAATCCAGTTCACGGCCTGCTCTTGTAAATAACACTGGAACATGGCCACGCCCACTCATTTACATACACCTTGTGCTGACTCTTGCACTGCAATGGCAGAGTCCCCGAAATAGAGACCACAAGGCCTACACAGCCTAATCACATCTGCTGTCTGGCCCCTAACCTGCAGAGCTGGCTGACCCCATTCTATTCCTTTAAATCCGCTCCTTTTGCTACTGGGGATAGTGTGCTCACTCGTCAGCCTGGCCTAACAGTCCCACGGTCACTTCTGCTTGGTGCCCTCCCCAACCCCCAGCAACTCCCGACTCAACCTCTAAGACCCTGCTTCTCAGAGCTTCTCTGTAGAGTCTTCTCGCTCCGGGGAGGCAGAATGAGTCCTCTACTTGCTCCTCTGTGGTCCGACTGGACTTGGTTCAGCACCTCCTCCCTCAGAGCCACTCTGTTCCCATCTGTCTGACCCGCCCTCCTCCAGCCAAGGTGAAGACGCAGCGCCTTGCGCAAAGTAGGCAGCCAATGTGCTCATGGGATGCACGTGGTTTGAATTTCATGTCTCCTCCCAATGTTTGCAGAGCAAAGGTTTTTTCCAGGTTTAACTCAAATTCCACTCGCCGCTAGCCCTTGTCAGCCATCTGCTCCTCCTCTGGCCAGCCGGGGCAGTGGTTGCCCACCTGCTTCATCTTACGATGCGCACACATAGGCTCGTTTGCTTCGCCAGAGCAGGCAAGCCTCTCGTTTCTTTCCTTTGAACCTTTTCAAGGAGCGCTGGCCCCGACCCTCAGGCCACCCACCCCGGTGCATTCCATCGGCGCATCTCCCTGACCCCCAGACAGTGAACCTGCAGGCTGCCCTGAGACCCACGCTGAGACCTAATGTAAGAAAAGGAACAGGGGCCTATCGGCTTCTCCCCCGCAGGAGTTTGCACTGGGACCCGCGAAGGGAATGAGCGGTTACTGATCGGAGCTGAGCCTGGGAAGATGGAGAGAGGCCAAAGAGACCGAAGTGAACACATGCAGGCTGGAGCCAGGGGGAGAGGGTTAAAGAGACGGGGTGAGGGGCCTAGGGTCCACGGAGGGAAGTGGGCAATCAGCAGGGAACAGGGCGTGAGGGGAACGAAAGCCCAAGGAGAAGAAGCGCCCTACCTCTGTGCCTGGCTCGGGAGGGATGCCCCACCTGCAGTTCTTCCCACTACACCCTTCAAGTCCATGTCTGAGAACTTGGGCCAGCTTTTGGGGGCCTCTAGAACCTAACAGTCTTCATCACGTAACAGCAACAGAGGCAGAACCAGGGTTTGGGAGGCCTGACACGGATCGCATTTTGTGGGCCCTCTTTAAGAAAATCAATTCAAAGTTACTTTTGCAAATTTTACAAAGATGCACATTGTCCGTGTGAACACACTGCCAGGGGCCCGGAAGCTTACTTCGTCAGGTCTCAGCTAACAGACTTCTGGACACACGGCCCCCAGGTGAGCGTCTGAAAGGACCACCATGGAGCGGTCGCCCGCCACCCCAGGGCAGAGCCGAGGAAGACTAAGTCTGCAGGGGGTCACGACAGTTCTCATCGCTGTCATACACATCACACAACCGTTCTGAAGACCATTTGACTAAAATAGTCCCTCCCAACTGGACACATTATTTTTTATGTAAACCCATCGTATCAATGTACGCATTGTAAACAAAGGCTTTTTGCAGGCCCCTCTCCTGTTCAGCTTTATCTGTCCCCCCCCCCCCGCCCCCCCAAGGCTCACCTCCCAGGTCTGCGACAGCCGGCTGACAGAAGCGGTGTTGAGACCCATCACAATAGCAAAGAAAGAATTCAGGTTCCTCTGGGCTTTGCAGCTGCAGCATAAAAGAAAGCAGAAGGCACTTTGAGGCAACATCCTTTCTCAGGGGGATCGCAAAAGACACAGTGAAAATACTCCCTGAGGACAGAGTTCAACTTCAAGGGCAGGGCTGAACCCTGCTCCGTGGCCCTCACACGCCGTGAGCACCCCAGTGGGAGAGGGGTGTCCCCGGCAATGTTTGTCACAGAAATGAACCAATTTCAAAGGCTTCAGCCCATTCTTACTTATCTTTAGGAGAAGATCCATGGTCTGATACCTTCTGACACTTAAAAACTTCCTCCTTTTTAACCATCTATTGTGGATGCATTTACAGTTTCAACTGAAAATTCTTAAACTCATCTTCTTCTCTCTATATATACCATTCCCTCATCATACTAGCTCTCCAGTCCCGTCCCCTTCATCAGCAAGCTGTCTATTTTTTGATAAACAAAACCCCCTCCCTTCACAGGTCTAAGCAACCTCTCCCATTACACTCAGACATACCTTCTTTGCTATCTACAAAATTACTACTATATTCTGGATATATGTAAAATATGGCCCATATTATGGGGATACTGTCTCATTCAGAGAAAGAAGGAAATAACATGGAAAATGAGACCATGCTGAGCTCCAATCACTCTGCAAGGTTATCTGTTGTGCATGACGTCAACTTTGCCTTTGACTTAATTGGTTAAAATCCCACCAATCCCAGTCTGCGGAGGGCGTCTGGAATAGCAGAGGGAGGCTGGGCGTCTGGTCAGCTGGAGCAGCCTGGGGTTCTAGATACTCTGTTGTCTGGGACTCATTAGAAAACCACTTCTCTGAAGCAAGTCTTTAAAATTAAGAAATTTAGCCTCGCTTGATAATTAAACATGAAAAATATGAACGTGCTCAGCAGTAAGCTGGGTGCAGGAAAAATACCAAGTGTCTGCTAATCTAGCTTTCCTGGGCCGCCATCTCTCCCCGATGCCTCCATCAATGCCTCAGGTGGAATTTTGGGAACAGTGCACATGTAACTTTGTATCTTGCTCTTTCAGTTATATACCGTGTTAAATTGTACATCGTGCATTCTTCACTACCACCGTTAATGTCTATGTAACACTTTATCAGAAACATATTTCATAACTCGCTTATTCACTCCCCTGTTGACATTTAAATTATTTTTCATCAATTCAATCCAATGCAAAATGATGCGATGAGTATCTTTGTGTATAAAACTTTTGACTATATTGATGATTTTTTTTTTTTATTATGTTAGGCTTTCACGCATTCCACCATTGGTCAAAAGCTGTCATGACTTGAAAAGTTCTTGACGCATTCAACACTTCTGTCTCCCCAAATGATATCTAGTTCTAGGCATGTAGGTTGTGTAAGAGCATCCGGTTCTGAGTCAGGAAAATGGCTGAGCTGCTAAAGGAGCAATAGACACCGCTGGCTACACTGGGGCAGGTCCTGCTGAACTGCCTGCTCCTGGGGCCAGCCTCCAGACCGGATGCCGCCCAGTACAGCTGAGAGCCACACTGGGGGCACTTGGAGGCTCCGTTTGTTAACAGTGGAACCTGGACAGGCACTGCTGCCCCCACACCCAGTGTCCAGGATATCTGGGGTGAACTCAGCCCTGAAGGCCTCACCACCGGGTTTCCAGGCCACCGTCAGTCCCTCTTGTAGTCTTCCTGTCCAGCCCTGGACTCCGCCTCTTGGTAGGGAAAGAGGATCTGAAACTCAATTTGACTGGCCCCCTCCTCTGGTTTCTGCCAGCTTTCTCCCTGGTGACCCTGCTCGGTATATTCCAGGAATAAACAGACGAGATACTTCCTGATCTATGATTTAGGAATCCATCTGTTCTTGAGCATCACTGGTGTCTAAAGGCACCAGTATGGTGACTCTACTTCCCTTCTGCCACTGACTTGCACCCTTTCTATATCTTCGCAGCCCTGGACACTTCATACCACTGGACAGAGCTGAATGGGCTCCCTCTCTGGACGTGATGACCCGGAGTACCCTGTGATCCGGGAGAGCTGTCCTATCCCAGTGCCAGAAGACCTTGGTCAGAGGCTCTCCCTTAATCCAGGTCTCCTGCTTACCACCTCATGGAGGCCTTTCTGGTCTGTCGCTCCCCACAAGACATTAGGTTCCTGAAGGCTAGATTACAGTCTATTTCAGCTTTGCATTCTGCCCATCACCTAAATACCGAGTAGGCAGTAAGTCATTGAGATGGCATTTACTGGAGTGGGAACTGAGACTTTTGGGGGAAATGGATTATTATTATCTATACTAGAGTCCTGGTGAATGAAATTCGTGCACTGGGAGGGGTTGTCCCTCAGCTCAGCCTGCACCCTCTCCAATCTGGGACCCCTGGGGTGAGACTGCCGATTTAGGCCCAATCCCTCTCACAATCCCAGACTGCTGACTCCCAACTGCTCGCCTGCCTGCCTACCTGATTGCCCCTAACCGCTTCTGCCTGCCAGCCTGACTGATACATAACTGCTCCCCTGCTGGCCCGATTGCCCCTACTGCCCTCCCCTGCTGGCCTGGTCGTTCCCAACTGCCCTCCTCGGTCACCCCCAACTGCCCTCCCCTGCTGGCCTGATCACCCATAACTGTCCTTCCCTGCTGGCCTGGTTGCCCCCAACTGTCCTCCCCTGCTAGCCCAGTCACCCCCAACTGTCCTTCCCTCCTAGCCTGGTCACCCCCAACTGCCCTCCCCTGCTGGCCTGATTGCCCATAACTGTCCTCCTCTGCCAGCCATCTTGTGGGGGCCATCTTGTGACCACATGGGGTGGCCATCTTATGCAAGGGTGTGACAGTCAATTTGCATATTACCTCTTTATTATATAGGACATATAAAAGCCTAAGTGATTGTCTGACCATTAGACCATCTAACCAGTAGCTATGATGTACACTGACCACTGGGGGCAGATACTCAACACAAGAGCTGCTGAGCTGTGGTGACTTGGCAGCTGTACTTCTTGGGTGATGCACCTGGAACCAGAGAGGAGGGAGCCCAATCCTGGGATGCACCATCTGAGAACTGCCCTCTCGCAATCTGGGACCCCTTGGGGGATGTTGGAGATCTGGTTTGGCCCAATCCCTGCAGGCCAGGCCTAGGGACCCTACCCTCTAGTTCATTATGAAAAGGTTTATACTTTTTTTTCATTTAGCATCATTTATCTATGTGGGATCTTACATATAATTCTCATCTTTTTATCTTTTAGCCCTCCATAAATAATTTCCGTGGCCCAGGTCTCTTTTTCACTTATACTTAAAATAAAAAGGCACCTATGACTAACATCTGTCTCTGTGAAAAGGAAAAAGGAATTAAAACAGACATGATTCCTCTAGGAGATGAATTGATGCAGTACAAATATTGGATACCATTCCAGTCCAGACTCCTCTGTGACTGAGGTTCATTCATTCCATGATAAGAACAGACTGTCTGACACTAAACATGCCAGTTTAGCAAAACTCCTTTGTCTGTGAGAGAGAATAAAATCCACTCCACCCACAGGGGTGGGGGATGGGATGGTGAGAAGGAAGGGAGACATGAATATGCAAATAGGATGCCTGAGGCAGGGAAAACACTTCGCGATCACGGAAATTATGATTTTCCCTTGGCTATCCCTACTACTGTGATGATAAAGAATTTAACTTTGTGTTCCTATTGCCATTCCAGTCCACGGGCTAGGGTTAGAGACCAGGACGGTAAATAATTCAAGATCAGGGGGCCAAACGAAGAAGATGTGAATTATTTCATTTCCCTGAGGATCCATATAATCTTACACTGAAAAGAGGGCTGTGTGGTGTCATTTGACTCCTTGGAACATTAATCTCCCATTTCTCCAAGTAACTAGCACTTTTTAAAAAATTCAAAACAGCTTCACCTTTAGGCATTTCACAGGCTATTATGGAATGTACTGGCCAAATTAAAAAAATAAAAAAGGAGCATTTAGCATAAGAACAGCCCAAGATTTAGGCTTCTCTATTACTCTCTCTCCTTCCCACCCAGGCACACCAACCAGGTCAGGCACTCCCACTATCTCTCACCAGTAAACAAACGCTCTGCCTCTGGGGTCTTCTCCCTACGGTTCAATCGACTCGCAACTCTCTGACCAGCCTTCTGGAGGGACCACTGCGAGCATCCTCTTCCTGCACAAACATTTTCAGGGACCTTCTACCGCCTCCTCCAAGCAGCGCAAACTCTTCCATGTGAAATTCAAGATCCTTTACAGACAAGTCCTATCTGCCTTTGCAGATGATTCTCCCACAACTTCCTTCCAAACGCCCTCCTCCAGGGTCCCACTGGGTCAGAGTCCTTTCCCGGACCATGTGTGCTCTGCCGCCAGTGAATGCGCCTGTCCAGTTCTACCTGGAACTCAAATGCAGCCTCACAGGTTTTCCACACCCTCCTTTCCCACCTCGTTGGTATGTGAGCGTCCCCTCCTCTAAAGCCCCCAGAATGTGATGTCATGTTGTGGCACTCCCCCATTCTGACCTGCACGGCTGGGGCTGGCCACCTGTATTATAGAAGTGCTGCCCCTGCAGACTGCAAACTCCCACAGGCAGGAATGCGGTGTCGGCTCCATCTGATTTCCCCATGGTAACCTGCACCTATACTGAGCGATCAGTAAGCATTTCCTGAATGCGAGTCTGATATGTGTTCAGAACACTGATATAAAAACTATTCTGGAAGCCAAAGGAGAAGTATAGTGGGAAGGCTGTGAGAAGGAACGGGAAAGATTCCAGCTCCTGCCACCTGCTTCCGTTGGGAAGCTGCCCCGGGTGTGTCTCGGGACACTGATCTGGCTGATGCAGAGATGCTCCCAGCAAGTTACTAAAAGGTCATTCCACCCACATTTACGGCCCCTGCCAGTCACTGGTTCCAGGCTCCCAGCACAATGACTGCTTAGAACTGGCCCGGTCCCCTGAGGCTCACGTAGCCCAGGGAAGGAGCCCTATATAAACAGATAAGTTCAATAAACATAATAAAGGCATTTAAAAAAAGGAAACAAAGTATGGGTGTGTGTGTGTGTGTGTATTGGGGACAGAATGGGAGGGGTATGGGTAGGGAGTAGCTGACCTTTCATTTGAAACTCAGTGATGACGTCAAGAAGGAAGCAACATTTGCCCCACATCTTAAAGAGTGACAGCAATCTGGGAGACGGAAAGGGCCCTTCTTAGCAGATGCAACACATGTCTATGCTTGGAGGAGGGTGTGCTTGAGAAAGAGACAGCCATTCAGAGTGGCTGCAGCATGGGGTTCACCCAGCAAGGGCTGAGGCTCAGCAGCCAGGAGGGACCAGCCAGTGTAGGGCCTGCTTAGGAGTTTGTAAGGTTCATAGTGTAGGCATCAGGGAGCCGACAGCAGAATTCTTGGAAGCACCTGATTCCCAGTGATGGTTACCCGACCCATCACCTTCCCCATTTTCCTAGATGCTGTAGCTCCCCGGCCACAAGACGATTCGGCAGCAGGATGTGTATGTGTGCACGACCTGCTTACTAGCTGTATAGCACAGAGCAGAGGGCTTCAGTCTGGGATTTTGATATCTACTTTAAAATAAAAATACTTCAAATGCAGAGTCCTAAATATTCATGAAGAAACCTTTCCAATCATTCAGTCACTTAACACAATGTGACACATTTACATCCACCCTTCCTGTCACCACAAGGGAAAAAGTACTCTGGCAAGGAGAGGAGTGGAGCGGAATTGCAGGTTTCACTATGAGGAACTCACTGGGCGGCGATTTTGATGAATTTCTTCACCAGCTGCACCCGTTTGCCCAGCTGGCTGCAGAGCAGAATCTCTGTGGCCACCCAGAGCTGGACCTCATTGCAGCGCTGGAGCAGGAGGCTGAGGTTCGCTGTGTGCTCCCCACTTCCTTGTCTGCTGAATGTGAAATAGATCAGCTCTTGCTGAAATAAAAAGATAGTAATGCCAGTGTTTATTTTCAGCACAAAGTCAGGTTGATACAAAACTCTTTAAAAGCTCTTTCTGGTAGCCATTCTCATATCAGACTATACGACAATATATTCAATTTGAAACAAATTCCGTTTAGTTTTAGGGATGCCTCATCTAATCTAATAAAAGACTAATATGCAAATTAACCATTACTCCAAGACACCTAAGCAATGCCCACCACCCAAGCCACGCCCACCAACCAATCAGAGCAGCTGTATGCAAATTAACCCAGCCAAGATGGTGGCCGGCAGCCACGGAGCTAGAGCAAACAGGAGGCTTCCATTGCACTAGCAATGGAGTGAAACTGCCTGCCTAGGCCGGCCGGGCCTCTGCTCAAGGCAACAATGTTTCAATTATAGGAACTACAGAGCTGAAGCAAACAGGAGGCTTCATTGCCTGCCTAGGCCTTGGCTCAAGGCAACAACGTTTCAATTACAGAAGACAAATAAACCCCAGAAACCTGCTTCCAGCCAGCCTTGCTGGGATGTTGGGTCAATGTGAGCTGTGAGCAGCCTGCAAACGGCCCTTAGCCCCTCACCCAGGCTGTCCAGGCATGCCAGCAGGGGGGCATCCCTCGAGGGGTCCCAGACTGCGAGAGGGCATAGGCCGGGCTGAGGACACCCTCCCCCCCCCAGTGCAAAAATTTTTGTGCACTAGGCCCCTAGTTAAATAATGTTCACTTAGACTCTTTATGTAAATGTATTACTTTAGAATATAAGAATGGTGCCTTGACATGGAAATCTAAGACAATCAACATTTAAATCACAGGCTGAATGAAATCCAAACTTCCTAAACTTGTTACGTTGGCAAATTCAAATGTAAATGAAATACTGTTATAGTACTTGTTAAGGTTCATGTCAGACTCTCACAGGCAGAGTCTCTAGGCAAGGGTTCTCAAAGGGTTTAGTGTGAATCAGGATTACCTCCCTTCTCCCAACCAGCCTGATTCAGGTGGTCTGTGGTAGGGACAAAAATGTCCACTGCTAACAGGTTTCCAGGCAGCGCTGACGATGCTGGTCTGGATGCCCAGGCTTTGAGAGCCACGGACCCAAGACAGTGTCAAATCGTAAATAGAAAGAGCAAGGTCCAAAATGAAAAAAATTCAAGTAAGACCAGTAACTATTGACTATATATGTGGACTGTTCCCATGCAAAGCAATAGAAGATTCTTGTTTCTAAATGGAGGTGTGTGTAATCTGCAGCAGTTGTTCACATCCTCCCACTGCCAACGCAGGACGCATCCTGTTCTATTAACATTTCCGAAGTCACATGTCTTTGAGCGGGAATGACTTCACTACTTGCTCGAATTCAGATAATCCTGTTGGAAATTTAATGAGCAGATGAGGACACTTAGAAGTCATTCCCAGATGAAAGCGAAGCTCAGGAAGCACGCTGGGCCTGAGTCCCTCCTGCAGGAGGAAAGGTCGCCTCATAGTGAAAATGCCACTATGAGGCAAAGCAAGGGCAGCACATGGTTGCACAGAGCTGATCTCTGCTGGCCTTCTGATGCCCATGAGCTTTCCACGGCTCAACTCACTCATTTATTGTCAGTAGCATTTTGCCCATGATCTGTTGCTTTATGAATGTTATAAGCTGTCCTCCAGGGAGAAGTTGATGGACATAAAAGTTCGAAATATACCTCAAAATTTTCAAGAAAGCACTTGACATCTTGCTGAATAGTTTAAATTTATAGAATGCTCTTATGTAAAAGCATGAGTGTGTGTGTACATATATACACACAATATACCTATGCTTCTTGTATAACTATTATAAACTTCATGGGAAAAATTAAAATATCAATATCAAAGGCATCAAATACAAAATTGCTCCTCAGCCCCATTAGAGCTCCATATATACACTGAGTGGCCAGATTATTATGACCACCTGACGTTTGTAGGCAAATTAGCTATAATTTCACGCTGAAGTTGCTAGAGGGCCAGACCATTATAAAAAGGGAAGCAGGTTGTTTACCAGGACAGTAGAAAGATATGGGTAAACAGCACGATTTAACAGCCTTTGAATGTGGGATACATATATACAGGGTATATATACACATACTATACATATATACATATCTATTCATTCATATAAAACCATGACATGTTTAAATTACATTCTACAAACATATGATTGAACCAGGAGCAAAGAAAGCATGACCAAGTATTTTGATGTTCCTCAGACTGGATCAAATATCAAATATCTTTTTGGACCATGATATTCTAGCATAATGCTATATCACTAGGCAATGGATCTTTTAAATACCTAGTCACATGCATAAATATTCTTCAAAAAGAATTCACAGCTAAAAGAGCACCAGCATTTATTTGATCTTTTCTCTCCTTCCTTACCTCGTGAATGGAATTGAAGAGACTCCAATCAAAATTCATTAATTCCAGAGCAAGATCCCAAGTGTTCACTCCCAAGATCCGCAATGGCCTTTGCTGGGACTCCTCATTTTCTGCCAGCGGGTTCTAAACCAACAGAAGCGAAAGGATCCTCAGTGGCCTCCATGTGTGACACTGCATTGGCTGCCAGCGGAAAGGCACTAGAAGCCCCGATTAGAAAAGCAATCTTGTCTGAGGGCACTCCATCCATCCCCTGGTCTGTTCACCTTCAGTGAGTTACAGCCAATTTAGGAAACAGCCTTGCAAATAGGAGAATGTGATCAATGAGTGGGCCAGCCCCTGCCTCCCCCATGCGTGCCCGCACAAATCTGATTGTAAAACACTGCCGGGCGGACAGCATAATGAAAGCAAAAGCTCTGAAGCTACTTGGGCTTCTGGTAGGAATTAATATGCCAGCAGGGTGAGTATAAAAACAAACAGAAGAAATGTCAGGGCACACTTCAATAAAGACAGACACAGCTTCTACAGGAAAGGTGCTTAGAAAGACACACTCACACAGGGCGTGACAGCACTCGTGGAAAGCGAACACTATTTAAACATGAAATACAAAATAAAAGTGACTTCATTTACACCGTGTGGTGGGGGATTATTTGAAGTATCAGTAGTTCCTTAGAATATGGCATGAAATTATTAAATGTCACCACAACTTTAAATCTACTGTCACTGTTACATGTATTAAAAATTATTCGGCCTCTTTTCAAAATGTTTGATATTTTTAAATTAAAATAGAATTCCTTCCATTCTAGGGGTGGACTTGAACAGTTAATAAAATAGTTACTGACTTGGAAAAGAAAGAATGGGACTTTGCAAACTACATGGCATCGCAGGATGGAGGGAATCACTCAGATTCTAGATTTTAACCTCTGTTTCTAAACTGCAAAATAAACTATTTGCGTTTTAGAATTTTTACATACATGAATAGTACTTTTCTAACTAAAAAAAGAAATGGCAAAGGACCTTCATAGAGCTTTTCCACAGACTTGAGTCTGCTCAGAGCAGGTCAAGGTACAAACTGTCCCCGTGTCCCCAGAGTGGGAGGCAGAGGGGAGCTCACCCTGGGTGGATGGCCTGGACACACCTGCAGATACGGAAGCGCTGAGGTGGGGACAAGCCAAGGCTTCTCAGGGATTGTCTGATGGGTCCAGATGGAAACCAGGCTGCACGGCAGACATTTGGAGAGAGAGCCACTGGCTGAGAAGTAGCACTCACCTCGGCTCACAGCTGGTGTTGTAAGGATATTTTCATACAGCCTTGAACCCTCCTACTCTCTCCCTAAATATGCCCCTTCCCTTGGTACTGCCTATGGTTTATTCAAGGTTGCCTACCACCCTCTCGAGAAATGCTTTCTATGTATTTCTCCATCCCGTTCATCCAGGGCTCCAGTCCTGCTTTCCAAGAATATTATCTACAGGCAAGTAGAGTGGATACTGGTGGTTTCACATGCTGTTCATCCTTTACAGTGTCCCCTGTCAACTGAAATATTTTGGAGATAAAATACCTACAGCTATGATTCTAGTGGGGAAACGTTAGGTGGTGGGTGTGCAAAGTTGGTGGGGGAAACATTCGAGGGCAGGGTGGTGTCTGGCGCACCCTGGAATGTACTTTGCAGCACCCACTGGGACCTGGGCTCGGGCCTGCCTTCTCTTCTGAGCTGGCCCTGGACGGTGGAGATGAGAGCCCTGGCAACGCAGGTTCCCTCCACCACGAGGAGCCCAGAAAAGCCACACAGTAGCTTGCGCTCCTCCACGGGGAGGGGTAAAGCAGACTCAATCTCATTATTTACTCAAAGATGCCGTGCAGCATCAGTGTGTCGTGTGCCACTGATGGAATTACATCTGTGCAGACACAGGACGAGTGACCCGTGGGATGCTCAGAACTGGAAAGGGCCCAAGTTAGAGCTGAATATAAATGGAAGCGATCCTAGCACTGTCCCCTCCCTGACTGAGGGAAGCTGGAGTAAGCTACTCAGTCTCTCCCAACTCCACAGGGAATGGTCAATGAGATATTGTATATAAATTACTCAGCACCTATGTGTCTGGTAATAAGGATCCAAAATGACAGTGACTGATATTCAGGTAGCTTGATATCCTGTAGGTAATTTAGCATAAAACATGTGTTATTGTAAGCCAGCCTGGTTCACCTAATGGTATATACATTCCTCAATTATATGTACACCAGGAGCCAGCTAGGCAGCCCCAGACCAGGGGTGACTCCACGACACAGACTGGGGACCAGGAGTCTAGAGGGTACGTCACAACCTGGCAAAACGGGCTTCTTATGGGCGATGAACACTCCCATTCAGAGAGAACCAAACTCAGGTTTTTAGAGACAAGCAAATCATCTACTTAGGTGTCAGTGTTCTTACATTTGAACTGAAATAACTTACAGTATGGCTCCTATATTTCCTTAACCATTCACTCTTCAGCGGCATCTGAGGCCCCACTGTTATGAAACCATTTTGCACGGGGAAGGCTGACACCCCTTCTTCAAGAAAAGGGGTGCACTCTGGTGCATCACATGGATGCAAACCAAGGGTTCCTCTCAGGGTGCATCTCCTGGCCTACTCTCCACATGTCCACCAGGAAAGAAGATGTGGGATTAAGAGCCATTGGTAAAGAAGTCACTTCTCTCAAATCCTTTGTTTCGGGGGCTCAGACAGAAGGAGGATTTGACTTAGGAAGGGTTTAGAATTCCTCCAGTTGTGCGTCTTTGATTCGCCAAGGCAGTGTTACTCGGCACGTGTATTGTTGGCTAGAAGAGGAAGCAATTCAATGTATTTTTCTGGCATTCATTATAAAACAGACGCAAGTATGCTTTCAGTCTGACATCTGTGTCCGTGTGTTTCAAGTGCAAGATTAAGGTCCTCACCAAAGTGTCAGCCAGGTCTTTCCGGTAGACATATATCCGACCAGATGCTTCCAGGGATTTGGAGTTGGCCAGGTCATTGGGATGAAATTCACGCTTTCCTTTATTTAAAAAAAAAAAAAAAGAGTAATTTAGAAACACACAAACAGCAGTAGGCATACAAGGTGCATCTGAAGAGTGAAACGCACCAAAGAAAAATATTTCAAAGTAAATAGGATGCAAAGCAGATGGAATTGAGTTCTGCATAGTCTCTATAATGACACTAATAATACTGTGGGGGCAGGGCCATCACTGCTCGCTATCCATAAAGGAATCCTCTTATGAGCCTCTTAAGATATTTAGTCATTCTTTGGAACACAGAACATTTTAGGGGAGGAAGTACAATTCACTCATAACCCCAGCACTATTTTTGTTCTGATATTTTTGTAAGAGTGTGTGTGCGTGTGCGTGTGTATTCATATACATACATATAGTGGCGATTATTTATACATACGCACACATATTTATTATGAACACATATATTTTTGATTAGGTAGTTTCGTATTCTGATTTTATTATAAGCGCTTACCCATTTGTCAAAGTTATTTATACATGTCATATTTAATTGGTTCCATAACAGTCTATTATACTATCATTTAACTTTCCCGCTTTTGTTGAACATTCCAGGTTTTTTAATTTTTTTCTGTCATATAAATTAGATGGCAAGATGTATGGTAAATCCTAGCACAGGGTCTGGGATGTAGCAGGGGCTTGATAAATGGGATCTATTATGACTGCAGCCGTAATATATACTGCTGAAGTCAACATCCTCAGGCACAAATCTTCGGCTGCGTATAGATGATTTTCTCAAGATAGATCCCCAGTAGTGGGATTACTGGGTCTAAGGGAATGAATACTTGTGAAGTTTTTGGTACAAACTGCCAAATGGTTTTCTAACGCTCACACTGACCAACACTGATCATTCCTTTTGGTAAGTTTGGTGTTTTTTTTTTTTTTTTTTCCCTGAAACCAAAAACAGGTTCGCGGTTTATTGTGTATTTCTTGCTGCCAGTGAAGCTGGAATTTTTCATATAATCTTCTTCCATTTCATTTTCCTTCTTGCAAATTGTCCCTGTCCTCTGACCATTTCTCCGCCGTTGCTGAAGCTCTCCTGTACAACAGAGCAATGTACTGCTCCTAACAAGACGCAGGTGGGGGTCAACCACAGGAATACTTGAGTTTATTCCACTGTAATACAATTAGCTCCCCCGCCCCCCAAGCAGCCCTTCCGATACCCAGCCTGGCTAGGAAATGCAATATCCCACCTCTTTTTCTAGGTAACCTAATCACTGCAAATGCCAAATTTTGTTTTGAACAGTTCTGCTTAATACAGAGCACACGAACGATAATCTAATACATTCTTTACAGCCTCCCATTATAAAGATCAATAGCACTGTCATGTCAGGCTGTTGACGTGTGTAGTAAATGGTCCCACAAGGCTGGGCTCAGAGGTTCTTCCATCTCCTTCCTCTTTGTTTGGCTACAATTTCTTGCAACCCTCTGTGTGCCCAGATGTACCTTCAATCTGAATTTATGAGAGCCATTCTGCACTTGCCATGGGATCGAATACCATGGCGTTCTGACAGTAATTTTTCCAGGTGCTCAGAAATCCCCCCTCCTTTTCAGACCTGTCACCAGACTATAAAAGATTAAAGCTGAAAACATTTTAAGCTCTGAATATCTGGGTAGGTTGTTATTACCTACATATGCCTACCCTCGGTACAAAATAGCACAAAACCTACTGAAAACTGTAAGGATTAGCAGTGCCAGTCCTTTTAGAAAAAGCCACGAAACCTACAAAAGGCCAACATCTTTAAACTTCTTTTTAACGGTCGACCTCATTGTCATTTTATTTTGCAGTTGCATTTGAAACATTATTTACTGAAAATTGTGTAAGTAGAACAAGGAATACATTAAACCCTGTTTTCTTCTTCTTCATGAAAACACGATTGTTCAGGGGGTATTAAGCTGCAGGCAGAAAGGTTCTTAATGGACGAAACTGCTGATTGATGGAAACTGATGGCACATTTCCAAACTGGTGGGATAATTCAAGAGATAAGCTGATATTTCTAGTGATGATTAGCAATGAGTCTACGTACATTAAAACGCCACTGCCTACTCAGGTGAATCCGATTTAACAGGGTGTAAAAACGGTATTTCATGGCCGTCAGACAGAAACAGGGTAGTGAAAGAGCTGCTCATTAATTTCCAGGTTCACACGTGGCCCTGTTGGGTCCCATGTGACTCTCTGCTCCCTCCCCAATACCCCCTCCCCCTCCCCCCCACTTCACAGTAGGTCCTTTCCTTTCCAGCACTTCTGAGCAGGGGCCTGGGGACTACTTTTTGCAGCGGTACTGTCTTGAGAGGCAAATGTTGGTTTTGATGAAACTTAATATTGTTTAGTATCATTTAATAATTTGGTCACCTAAAATTGAATATAACCATCATTTGTCACGTCTATCTGGAATGTCTGAAATATTTATTAAAAATGCAACCACTCTCTGATGAAAATTCACGTAACCCACGTTTCTCAAAGTTTTGCTCTTTGTTCCTCTAGGTAATGTTTGGCAGGATGCACACCCAGGGCCCTAGGAGAGGGGAGGAGGCCCTCTTGCTGATGAGGTTGGATCTGTCCGCATTGCAATCCACTAGCCTGCAGGCGGGATGTTTTACCTGGCTCCAAGTAACAACACAAGAGAAGCAGTGTTCTGTCCCATAATGCTCTCTTGTCAAGTTAAATTCGGATATTCTTCTTCTGACTCTAGAATGCTAACAAAGGGTGAAGAGCAATGCGGTCATCTGCTCCCCTCCCCCACGCACCCGCTCCCCTCCTCCCATTTTTCAATGCTAAGTCACTTCCTTTGTATTTTTCTCGGGGTTAATGAGATATTCAATAAAAACCGTAAGCCAAGAAGGAGGCCAGCATGCTGCAGTCTCACAGGCTCTGGTGAAAGCGAAGGGTCTGCTCAGGTCGCAGGGATCAATAGTGTCAGCTTGTAATCTGTGTGATCTTATTCCAAACAGACAAGAAACCATCCTCTGAGGATAAATGAGGCCCGAGAGGAGACAAAGCTATAAGCAGGCCTCCCTCCCCACATCTACCTGCGGGAACACGGTGAGCTCTGGGCCTGCGGTGCAGGCTTTATTTCCCGCAATAGGGAGTTTGTAAGTATTAAATCATCAGCCAGCAGCATGCCTAGCTCAAGGCTGTGCTTCTTTTTCTTTCCTAACGTAATTTCATCCTTTAGCAATTTCCCACGTTAATTTAAATACGAAAACAGAGGGCTTATCTAGAGTACAAAATATGAGAAGCTTTCTAATGTATTTCAGAGCATGGGCATGGCTCTCTATGCAGCTCTCAGGGAGGGTGCTCAGCATCCTACGGGCCCCGGCTGTCGTCATGGAAACTCCTCTGGTGGACGGCATCTCATTGTCCCTGTGGCTGTCCACCTGCGGCCCCCTAGGGGATGTGCCACACGCACGTTGGCTCTGTACGAATGTCAACTCCCTCCCCTCGGAGGAGACCCAGCGAAACGCTGGTGTTCAGAGACAGAAGAGCGCTCACCCCCGGAGAAGGAGACGGCCACCAGGGCCAGGTCCTCTTCTGCGTGCTGGATCTTTTCTGCCACGACTCTCAGGACCTCCTGGGCCGTACTGGACACTTTCGCCTTCACGCTGACATACGAGTGCTCTGTGATGTACACGTGGCAAAAAACTGCACAGGACAGAAGCATGGTTAGTACATGGAGGGTCGTGGCTCTGAGTCACAGACTTTTCTAAATCAAGGCGCCCACCCGCTTCATCTCACTAGTATGAAACATCCATAGCTAGATGTACCTACTTTAAGGTGACCGGATTTTAACATTGGTAAAGCGGGACACCATTGACGGGGGGGGGGGGGGGGGGGGGTTCTTTTTTATTATTATTACTTAAAATATTACAAAGAGTAGTACACATGGCTCTTTCCAAAAATCGGGACCTTTTTAAAACGCCGCGGAACGTGGGACAAATTGTTAAAAATCAAGACTATCCCACCAAAAGCAGGACGTCTGGTCACCTTAGCCTACTTATGCACGCACATGGGCGCCAGAGGGCATATGCACACAAATGTGTGCTTGCACACACACACGAGATAGACTTTGTGTGTTAGTGGGCGAGTCTGAGTAGGACTCGGGCTTCCCACATGGTAATGAGAGACCCAGGTTGGTGCTCACGGTGGAGATGGTCCACCCAACACAGTGGAGCCTGTGGGACTCGTACTTTTTAAAAAAATATATATTTTGATATATATATATATATATATATATATATATATATATATATATTTTACAGAGAGGAAGGGAGAGGGATAGAGAGTTAGAAACATCGATGAGAGAGAAATATCAATCAGCTGCCTCCTGCACACTCCCAATTGGGGATGTGCCTGCAACCAAGGTATATGCCCCGGACCGGAATCGAACCTGGGACCCTTCAGTCCACAGGCCGACGCTTTATCCACTGAGCCAAACCGGCCAGGGCGGGACCCGTACTTTTGAGTTCCTTTTGTGAGGGTTACTGATCGCCCAAAGCAGTCTACTGAAATGTCTAGCATACATTTTTACTTTACCCTCCATTTCTGGATAGTCACAGTGACCTAATCAAGACCACCGCGTTTTGTTATTAGAATTCTCTTAAGCTTATCTAAAAAGTTGTCCATTTGCCATGGTTTTTGATTACAGCCTTTTAAAAAAAATTCTTAATTTTTTAAACTTTAATCTTTATTGCTGACATTATTACAGATGACCCCATCTCCCCCCCACCTCTCCCCCGTAGCCCACCTCCATCCAGCACCCAGCCTCCACCCTCTTTTCCCTTTGGCCATCACCACACTGTAGTCTGTGTCTATGGATTATGGATACATGTTCTTTGGAGAATCCCTTCACCTTCTTTCATCGGGTCCTCCCCTCCCCCTATGCGTCTGTTCCATGTATCCATGCCTGTTTCTATTTTGTTTGTCAGTTTATTTTGTTTATTAGATTACACATATATGTGAGATCATACGGTATTTGTCTTTGTCTGACGTGCTTATTTCACTTAGCACAATCATTTCCAGGCCCACCCATGCTGTTCAGTGGTGGGGAGTTTAGTCTCCAACTAGTGGTCACATTTCTAGCCATTTTAATTTCCTCTTTATTGTCTGCAGTGCTAATAATTATTACTAGGACATTATCACCAGCTGGTGATCGGGTCCTGGAGAAATGCTTCTTTATGATTTGGTAGCAGAAACTGTTTTAATAGCAATCGAGATAACTGACACATTACTTATTATATCAGCTATTTTGAACAGTAGTGTCCCTGGGACACTATTACATGATCAAGGAAATGATAACGCCCAAAGGCTGTGTTTCCAGGCAACTTTACACCTCTTCCCACATTTCTCTCTTCTTTAGAAAAGACAGAAGGACAATGATAGACCGAGACATTTTTCTCTCCTATAATACAACATTTTTTTTAAAAAAAGAAGTGCAGCTGCTGGAGAAATTCCATATGAA
Source organism: Murina feae (assembly GCA_004026665.1). Classification (NCBI taxonomy): domain Eukaryota; kingdom Metazoa; phylum Chordata; class Mammalia; order Chiroptera; family Vespertilionidae; genus Murina; species Murina feae. The sequence goes on from PVJC01008595.1 coordinate 39,384, forward strand.
ATTTAAACAGCACCACACAATAGCCCCAGGAATGTTTGCACAGAAATGCAAGTAAAGCAAAGACAAACTATGAGTTTACATGTGCCAACCTCAACGTAAACACGCCACCAGGAGGCACTGACGGTATTTAGCTTTTGGTTTCATTGGGTGTGTCACTGTGACAACAGCATCTAACAAATAGTTGTTTGATATGTTGTCAACAGATTCCCGAGGGACAAGGAGGCCTTTTTCCTTGCATAGGAACATGGAATTTTTGAGCGAGGCAAAGATCCCATCTACAAGCCACTAAATGTGATGCAATTCACAGCCTGCTTAACAAACCGACTGACAAAAAGAGGCCCAGGCCTTGAATACTCATCTTGGAAAAGGATACAATTAAATTGTGAGACAAACAGGCAAGGAAGGTCAGCAAGCAAGGAATCAGAGGTAAGAACATTTTGTTTGCTCATCCACTTCTTATGACACAACAGCACCCTCGTGAGCAGAGTAATATACAGACAACACAACAGAAGAAGTGTTCTTGTGACATTGCGCTAAGTGTTCAAGACACTGAGCAAATGTTAACGCTCTCACTTAGAATTGCAGTGCTGACGGAGAGGCCAGTTAAGAGAGAAGGTCTCTGAGTCACCTCGAGTGAACATTTCAATTGCTGTGTTTCCTGGCTCTGCACTTGACTCAGCCCTTATCCAAACAGGAGGAACCCGTGCTCTGTTCTGTTACAAAATGTTACCCACAGAAAAGCACATCAGCATCTTCAGGGAGCTGTTTCCCTCCGTACTGACCAGTGGGTCCCGAGCCCTTTGGGCACTGATGGGCATGGATTGAGGACATGCTGGGTGTGGGGCACTGCCCAGAACCGCCATGTCTTGCAGGAATTTTGATTGCACATCCTTCCTTTCATTATTCTCTCAGAGATTTCTTTTCTAAATGTGCCCTGCACGTGGGCTTCAGCGGCCTTTCCAGCTAGTCACAGGCCAGGGGCTGACAGGGAGGGGGAAGGACCCAGAGGAAGGCTGCATTTCCAGGCAATTTTGCACCTCTTCTCAAGAACGCGGAAGCTCTTTTAGTCTCCTTTCCACAGTTCCCAAGTTAAAAGTGTCCTTGGGCCTGGCCAGTGTGGGTCAGTGGTTGAGCACTGACCTAGGAACCAGATCATGGTTGGATTCCTGGTCAGGGCACATGCCCAGGTTGCAAGCTCTATTCCCAGTAAGAGGCTGTGCAGGAGGCAGCTGATCCATGCTTCTCTCTCATCATTGATGTTTCTATCTCTCTCCTCTCTCTGAAATCAATCAAAACATATCTAAAAAAATGTCTTTGGTCCCGGGGGGACACTGTTCCATGGTGAAGAAAAGGGTAACACCCAAAGCAAGAAAAGGAAAGCCATAATTTTTTGATGCTAATGTGCTGGTAAAAGGGTGTGACAGCTGGAGTGTTCAAGCTGTAGAGCGATGGTGAGTGACAGTGGCTCCGCCTACCCCCACACTAGACTCACTTTCCTCCGTTTCAGTCACGGTGCCTCGGTGCTGGAGCCAGTTCTCCTTAAGACTGAATTGGTGGAAAAGGGCCTTATTCTGTGAGAAGGGAGAACAAGAACAATGAATGAATGTATTCCTGCCCTTTGGAAAGCCACAGCTGTTGACAACATGTTTCAAAAGAGCAAGCCAATTTCTTTTTTTAATATGAAATCCACCCATCCAACCACAGAGGAATAGACGGGGAGTTGCCTCAGCCAATGCACGTGGAGGTGGACAGTCTGAGCAATGACAGACCTCCGTCAAGGACAGCAGGGCAAAAAGTCCCTCTGATTATTCCCTGCCACATGCTGCAGAGTATCTGGTGATGACAGACAGCCCCAGATTCTTCTGAGAACCCCAGTATCCACCCTGCTTTGGCATAAAGCAGCCTTGAGTTGGCCTCATACTCTGCTGTAGGACAGTGACTTTCCTAAGGGAAACAGGTACCTTATCAACGTCTAGAAAACTTGTGCCTGAAACTCACTTTACATTCTCTCCCTCAAGTTGACTAGGAAACACATTCATTCTTGCTACCACCCCTCTTTCTGGTTTGAAAATGCGAAACTTTTTCTTCTAAGACTTTTTTACTCTTGCTGTCAAGATTCTTGCCTGGAATTTTTTCTTCTTCTTCAGTGTTTGACATTCGGATTGGCATCACTCTGGGGACACTGGGGAAACTCTGTGATTTCAAAATGTCCCACCAAAAACCAAAAACAAAAACCTGAGAGCAAGCCCAGGGCACAGGGCTGACCCTGAGCCTGCACTCGCCCAGGGAGGCTGACATAGGAGAGTGTATGCAAGCTGTAGGCTAGGTCCCTGGCCTCTGAGCCGAACCACCCCATCTCAGGCAAGAGGGGCTGTCTTACCTTCCTCTGCGGTGAATATTCGTCCACGGTGCTGAAAGGAAAAGGAGAAGTCAGTCTTTGTCTCCAACCCAGAATAACGGAGCTATTGTCACCAAGGACTCATTTTCAGGCCCTGGGCGGAGGCTTTTGCTTTTCCAAAAGATAAGACACTTGACTTTGGGCTGTGGGTTCCCAGGGAACTGAGCAGACACGGAGTTGTCTGCCCGATGGGTGTGTTTTGCTTCCCACCTGCAGAAAGCAAACCCTGCAGGCACAAAAGCCCCAGTGCCCTCAGAGATGGAGAGATTTCCAGGGAAAAGCACCGTCATTGCTGCAGCTAAGTGGCTGCATTGCATCTCTCCGAGAATATTCCTACGTGTGGTGGAACTGGGGGACACTCTGCAGGTCCCCAGCTCAAATCTTCTTCCAGAATCTAAAGACATTTCATAATTGTGTGCCAAACGCCCAAGAACCGTATCTTACACCATTTTCTTACTTTAATTTATTATTTCCCACTTTTACGTAAGTTCTTTAACGAAATGTGTTACATTCCACTCATTCCTTTAAGGCATTTAAGTGTGTGAAGCCAAGGACGGCAGGTTCCCAACAGGAATAAGGCCGCCCTGCAACACAGGCTGCCTTCCACAGGGGAGACTACTTTGATATTGTCTGTCTTTCTTTTTTGTTTCATTTAATTGTTCTTATTTTCATATTAGTCCCAGGCTATGGAAACAGTAGAGTGCAGGTTCTTATAAGAGAAGGCCACCCAAATCCATAACATTCATGCCTATGTTCCCACTTACACCCCATTTCTGAATTTCTAAACATGTAATTTTCGTGTTTGAGGATTTATTTGCTCCTTAAAATTATCTAGACACTTAATTTGCAGGAGGATCATTCTTTACTGAAATCAAGTCAGGTTTTAAATCTCACATCAGTAATCTGGAAGGCCTGAATTAACATATTCTGGGAGACGTGCATTTGTGACTGCTGGAATCTTAATGGGAGTTTCACCACTTGACAACAGATGTGTTTTGTGTTTGCTAAGTAGAAACCGCACTGTAAAGGGCAATTTCCCATTCAGATTAACTTTGCAGCTATAGCTGAATAATGAGTTGTTTTCATTTACCAAAATGAATAGGAGAGTTCGTATAATCAGAGCAAAGTCAAGTTTTGGCAATTTGAAAGACTAATGATAGATACCTGGGGGGCACTTGGACATGCCAAAGTCATTGAGTAAACGGTTCCTTTAATCATTCTAAATTGATTTTAAAAAAATAACAACAACAACAAAAAAGCACCCTGGGGACCCCATAAAACGGAGCTTTTAAAATGCTCCATGACTTGCTGGGACTTATTTATAAAACATTTTTTCCTATTCCACCACAGACAGCTTTGAGCCCCTAAAATGACAAGTTAAATAGTTACACTTTTAAAATTACATATTTATATATTAAATAATTGTTTTTGTTTTAATCCTCACCTAAGGATATATTTTCTGATTTTATTTTTAGAGAGAGGAAGGGGGATAGAGAGATAGAAACATTGATGTGGAGAAACATTGATTGGCTGCCTCATGCATGCCCCAACCAGGGATTGAACCCCCAACCTAAGTATATGCCCTGACAGGGAATCGAATTTGAGACCTTTTGGTGTACCGGACGACACTCCAACCAACGGAGCCACCTGTCCAGGGTTGAAATTATTGTTTTTAGTTTTTTCTGTCTCAGTTTGTTTCTCTTATATCAAAAGAAAGTTAAAAAGAAGTCAATAAAAAGCTAAAGAGATCAAGATGACTCTCAGATTCAAAATGTTCAAAATGAACTTTCTGGGACATCTCGAATTCCACCACATTTGCTGCTTTCTTTCATTGACCACAACATGGAAAATAAAGTACATACTGACGACGGTGCATTCCAAGTATCTTTTGAAATTCTTTCAATTCTTTTTCAAGTATTGGATATTCATATACATCATCCAGTACGTTCCTGTATATGGTCTGAGGGGAAAAGAAAAATGGCAGTTGAATTAGTTTAATGTCCATTTAATAGTATCCATTTAGACTCATACAACAGTTATGCTCAGGGAACTGGTGACCCCAGGACAATGCAGGGGTAAATCCACGTACCAGGGAATCCCTGAGTGGGTCACACCTCCGAGCCCCTCACTCAGCTGGCACAGCCCTCTCGCAGCCCTTAGGGCTGTAGGTAGGAAATGCTGGAAACGAGCTCTCTGGCTGGCTACTGCAGATTCCTATGCCTGTTCTATATTTTAAAAAATGCTACCCACATAATCACCTGGGAGGAAAAAATGTCAATTGAGTTAAATTACCCAATTGTTTTGAAATGTTAGTTTAGTCAAAGAGCTGGTTGCACAGCTTTTCCCTGGGTATCTAAATGCCATCTGAATTTTGAACTCGAGTGGTTTACTCCATGAAAGAGAAACAGCCAGACACTTCCCTGTTCTGAAACAGAGCCCTTCCTGGCTCAGATCCCGTTGGCCCCATTGTGTTCACCTGCACAGCTAATAGGTTTTGGTGGCCAAAGGAATCTAAGCACCTACAAATCATCTCCAGAGAGTGATCTGTGCTGAAAAGATGTTGCAGCCTCTTAATGATGAGAGAAATGCATCAGTTTATCTAACTCCAAATGTAAATCTAGGTTAGCATCTATCTTCTAAGCTATTATTGCTTAAAATTCTCAAAATATGCCACATCCTCAAAAAGTTTCATAATGTATATATTGGGAATATAGTTTTTAAATGATAATGTTTTATCCAAATATTGTACATATGAGACTGGTTAGTTCAACTTCATAATAAATCCCAATATATTAAAGGCTATTAAGTTCTGAAGTATGTTTTCTTTTACCTTCCTTAATTATTTCATTTGCAATCAAACTTCCCATGACTTGTATAAGGTAGCATTAAGTTAGTGAATGTAAAATTTACCCTCTACATTTTTTTTTCATAATGAGCTAAAATTTTAAAAATTCTATCTATGTAAGGAATATCAGGCCTTAGGAGTCAAAACAAATTAACACTTTGTTCAAATCACGACTATAACCTACACATGAGTTTCTCAAACGCGTAACTAAAAATAAAAGCAGTCATCTGGCATCCAGGGATAGCTGGCAGCCGCCCAGTACCTTTAAGAACATTTTGGAGTGTTCATCTTCATGAAGCCAGTCTTTGTACAGAGAAATCCACTGGGAAACAAGATACAAGACCTTGCGTTTCCGACAAGGAACATCTGAGTTTTCTTCTTTGCCTTGATACTTCTTAGCAGAATAGGTGCAAGTGGTTAAGAAAGAACATTGCCTTGTTGAAAACAAAAATGATCTTATGAAAGCATATTTCCTAATGAATCTACAGGTACCTAAGCATACAAGAAAGAAAAGAGTATACGTAGAGAGACCAAAAGGTGTATATTGCCAAGAGCAAAAGTAAAGGCAGGAAAAGGATTTACGCACACTCGGAGACAGGGCATGCAGGTGAGGGTTAGGCGATGCCACTCCCAGCTGCTGACTTAGTTCCATAGGTGGCCAGGTTCATGTCACCTCAAAGGGATACTAGGTGGCCCATTCATCTCAAGGGTGGCTCCCAGGGATCTGGCCACACTGTTTCCACAAAAGTTAGAAAAGAGTGAGGCCACATATCCTTTGCTCCTCAGAAAGTCACAGTTACTTCTAAAGTAGCCCCAAATGCCCACACCTAGGAATTTACTTGAAATAAAAAGGGGCTGGGTAAATGGGCAAACATAAATAAAAAGGACTGCTAATTTTAATTTTCACTGGAATGGAGAACATATGAATGCTTTAGTCGTTGAGGATAGTTAATGAAATTATTTACATATCCACTTAATGGGCCATTCTGCAGCCATAAAACGGATAGCCCAGCTGTACATTTACAGACAGAGAACATCCCAGCATATCATTAAGTGGGAGAATAAGAGAAGGCATGTTGGGATGACCCATTCCATTAACTACGCTCCTCTATACGAATAATGCCATTGCCTGAAAAGATATGCTGGCAGTAACAGTGGCTTCTCAAGCTAATGAGATTTCAGAACACACGAAATGATACTATACTTATGTGTTTTCTAATTTGTATACAATGACCATGTGTTAACTTCATTGTTAAAATTGTTAAAAACACCCTAGCTGGTTTGGCTCAGTGGATAGAGCGACAGCCTGCAGACTGAAGGGACCCAGGTTCGATTCTGGTCAAGGGCACATGCCCGGGTTTCAGGTTCAATCCCCAGTAGGGGGCATGCAGGAGGCAGCCAATCAATGATTCTCTTTCATCATTGATGTCTCTCTTCTCTCTCTCTCTTCTCTCTCTCTCTCTCTCTCTCTCTCTCTCTCTCTCTCTCTCTCTCTCTCCCTCTCCCTCTCCCTCTCCCTCTCCCTCTCCCTCTCCCTCTCCCCCTCTCCCATCTCTGAAATCAATAAGAATATATTTTTAAAAATTATTAAAAATAATAACCTCAAAGGCAACATGCTTAAAACCCAAGGAATGAGACAGAAGCTTGGTGTTTTCCAAACCAACCTACTGTTTTTATCTGCAAAATTACGATTTCTGAGTCTCCTGGACACATTGGAAGGTTCACTAGGGATAGGAAATGCTAAGATACAACACACAGGTAGGTAGGCTTTGGGGTTGCTGGACAGGTGCCTATATTCCTTAAGGCTCATACATAATTGCAAAAGAGAAACAGGTTCTATATCAGGCTTTGTACATATTTTAAAACATAATTCAGTCACTGTCTCCTGAACCTGCAAAAATACATCACGACCATTTGATTTCTTTAATTTCCACTGGTGACGTAAACTCAGGCAAACATGCAAAGACTGTTAAAGTATCCATTTCGCCTAGTTTTTCTCTTGAAAGGCAAAATATAAAGATTTATTCCACTTATGCAAATGCCCTTTTCTCCTTTTCCTGTAACTATCATGGCTTGACTACCATGAAGAAAAAAAATATGGAAAATTAAGAAATACTAAACTTCTTCCTTTTAGGTCAAGAGGTAAATAAGCTTTTTATTATGGCTGCATATACATTCTACAATTATGGGCCTGCAGGTTAAATCAGTTTTGAGAACTGAAATTTCAGTAACTCTTCTTCATTCATCATTATCAACATTTATTTGCTTAATCATGTTCTCTAACCTACAAGATGCACTTTAAAAGTATTTACTGGTTAAATTTACATTCATATTATTCTGGTTTTCTGGTATCAGGGCATATTCAAATGTATGTTCACACATTCTGCCCATTGACTTATAAATTTAGCTGGGTTTGGGGAGAGAAATAGTGAAAAGGTACTCAGTGTAATTCAGTGAACACTGGCCCAACTGGGCTGTGAGCTTAAATAATGCTCTTTATGACAATAAAAGTTGAAAGATCTTAAATTCTATCACAATAAAAGTATTCAACTAAGATATCCCAACACAATAGAATTGGCTCTAACCTATAAATATTCAAAAAACAATGGGAGAAAACTAAAAAAAATCATTTGAGCCATTCTTTAGAATGTGATAGCAGTAGGGTATAAAAGATATCGTCACCAAAATATACTTCAAACTATATCAGATTAAATATGGATATTATATTTTTGTTTGTGATTTGTATCTTCTATAATAAAAGCGAAACATGCAAATGTGACCGTTACCACCAGCCAATCAGAGCGGCTGTATGCAAATTAACCCAGCCAAGATGGAGGCCAACAGCCAATCAGAGCGGCTGTATGCAAATTAACACAGCCAAGATGGAGGCCAACAGCCACGGAACTAGAGCAAACCAAAGGGTTCTGTTGCAACTGCCTGCCTATGCTGGCAGTTGGAAGTGGCACCAGGGCACCAGGGCACCAGGAAGTGGGAAAGCAAGGTGGCGAACCGGGGAGCGGGTAAGAGGTGGCAGGGGGTCGGCAGCCTGCTTGGCAGCTGTCCAGGCCCTTGGAGGGTGATCGGGGAGCGGGAAAGAGGCAGCAGGGGGTCAGTGGCCTGCTTGGTGGGCTTCCCAGGCCCCTTGCAGGGCACCAGGAAGTGGGAAAGCAAGGTGGCGGGCCATGGAGTGGGAAAGAGGCAGCGGGGGGTCAGTGGCCTGCTTGGTGGGCTTCCCAGGCCCTTTGCGGGACACCGGGGAGCGGGAAAGCAAGGTTGCAGGGGCCGGGGTCCTGCTTGGCAGCTCCCCAGACCCCTTGGCAGCACCGGGAAGTGGGAAAGGAAGGCAGCAGGGGACGGGTGAGTGGGAAAAAGTTGGCGGCCTGCTTGGTGGCTTCCCAGGTCCCTTCCGGGGATCAGGGAGCAGGAAAAGGCTGGCCTGACCACGAGGCGGGGTTTTCCCTGCTTTCTGGTGGCTGGAGGAAGATGGGCAGTAGGCAAGCTTGGGA
>PVJC01008596.1:9563-24563 GCA_004026665.1 Murina feae
ACCCTCCCCCCCCCACTGTCCTCATCCATAGGTGTACAATATTTGTCCAGTCTCTTCCCGCACCCCCAACACTACTTTCCACCTGAGAATTGTCAGTCTACTCCCTTTCCATGCCCCTGATTGTATTCCATTCACCAGTTTATTCTGTTCGTCAGATTTTTTTTATTCACTTGATTTTTAGGTTCACTTATTGATAAATATGTATTTGTTGTTCATAATTTTTATCTTTACTTTTTCTTCTTCTTCTGTGCTGGAGACACCCTTAGGGAGCAAGACTTTCTTCAGTGGGGCTTTGGTGCTCACTGAGTCTGCCCACTGAGTGTGTCCTTTTTGGCTCTGAGGAGTTGTAATCTGGGTGGTCCCACTCTGACCACTGGGTACCCTGACTCTGGGATCTCTAAGGAGATGCTATTTTAGCTTCTGCCTGAGGCTACCTAGCCTTTTATATGCAAAAGCCTGTGCAAGCAGCTTGGGTGGGGCGGGGTCTCGGGGAATCAAATGGGTGGAGCAAACAGTTATGGCTGATTCTCAGCCCTGCCCTAAGAAGCACCAGGTCTCAGTGTCCCTTGGCAATGCCAAAAGAAAGGTGCTCTAGAGTTCCTCCCAGTGCCAGACAGTCCAGCTTCTTCCTGTATGAGTCTGGGTCCCCAGAAGCTTGCCTGGAACTGGAGTTCAGAGGTGTCGGGAGCTTGTTACTCCCTTCAGATTGAAAAAGAGAACCACGTCCTCAGTTGCCAGCCCTTTCTGCGAGCCCTTTTCACATGCCTCTGTACCTCTGCACTTTACTTCTGCACCTTCTCTGAGTCTCAGTCTCTTTCTAGTTGTAGAATTTCCACTCAGCCAGCCTTCCTGTGGGTCTGGGTGGTGTTGTCTGTTTTTTTCTTTTTGTTGTGGTTTTGAAATGGTTGTGGGAGGCAGCAATTCCAGGTGTTTACTTATGCTGCCATCTTGGTTTCTCCAAGCTAAAACTCATTCTTTCTTTTTTAAAGTTTTATTGAGATATAATTAACATACATCACTGAATAAGTTTACGGTGTATAACATAATGATTTGACTTACATGTATTGTGAAATGCTTACCACAATAAATGTAGTTAGCATCCATCATATCATTATTTTTTTTCCTGCTAGAAAAATCTGTATATCTCTTATACAATTAAAAAATCTTTAGTATACTTACTAAAATTTTTTTAGTATGCTTTAGTATACAGTATACATAGTTTAATAAAATAAGGAGTCAGATCTGACAAGCTTGCCTTTCTTTTCCTATAGTTTTTATTCTGGTCATCTTGACTTACCTGACTTTTGTAACCTATATTTTTATTATGTTTACTACTACTGCTACTACTATATATAGATATACATATATCACTAATAAGTCAGTCAATAAATCAATCAACTATTGAATCAATATGTTCAATTCTATGACAGATATAAAGAAGTATAAAATATGATTCTTGCAATGTAAACCCATTCAGACTATATCAAATGTTGAATTTTAGAACATTTACTTGTCTTCCAATAAACATTAGATGCCTTATATAATAACTAAAGGCCTGATGCATGAAATTCATGCATGGGGGTGGTCCTTCAGCCTGACCTGCACCCTCTCACAATACAGGACCCGTTGGTGGATGTCCGACTCCTGGTTTAGGCCCGATACCGGATCTCGCAATCCAGACTTCTAGCTCCTAATAGCCTGTCTGCCTGATCACTCTTAACCACTAGCCTGCCTGTCTGATCACCCCTAACCACTCTGCTTGTCTGTCTGATCACCCCTAACTGCTCACCTGCCTTCGTGATCACCCCTAATTGCTTGCCTGCCTGCCTGATCGCCCCTAACTATTCTGCTTGCTTGCCTAATTGCCCCTAACCACTTGCCTGATCACTGTTAACTGCCTCTGCCTGCCTGCCTGCTCACCCCTAATTGCCTCTGCTTGCCTGATCTCCCCTAACCACTCTGCCTGCCTGCCTATCTGATCACCCCTAACTGCCTCTGTCTGCCTGATCACCCCTAACCACTCTGCTTGCTTGTCTGATCACCCCTAACTGTTCACCTGCCTACCTGATCACCTCTAATCGTTTGCCTGCCTACCTGCCTGTCTGGTCATCCCTAACTGCCTCTGCCTGCCTGATCGCCCCTAACCACCTCTGCCTTGGCCCACACCACTGCCACTGCAGCTTTGTCCAGAAGGATGTCCAGCTGTCTGGTCTAATTTGCATATTATACTTTTATTATTATAGATGTTAACTAACATGTACTGAATATTATCTATGGACTAGGTATTGTGCTAAAGTTCTTTACCTGTGTTATATAATTTAATCTTGTATAGAATTTTTGTGAGCTAGGTTTATTATTATGATTGTTACTATTTCATGATGAAGAAAATGAGGCACAGAGGTCAAGTCATTTCCCTAGAGTCACAGAGCTAGTGGGTGCTGGAGTGATTATGTAGAGAGCCTCCATATATTTTGTGGTAGGATTATAAATGCATTTTGAGCTGCATTTCTTTGATAAAAGAGAATAATAATTTTAGTATAGTATTTACTACCATAGTAATGCAGTACTACCCTGAAGAATATATTCGAGATCATATATACATAAGGGTATATATTTCACAATGTATTTCTGTGTGTGTTTATATTCATTTATTCTTTGGTGCTTTGGAGTTTGGAATTTCATTCAACAAATATTTTCTGAGCACATACTATGAGCTAGGCACCATCTTGGCATTGATTGTATATTGATGAATGAAACTGTGTGTGTTGGGGAGCCAGTGGAACATTTTTTTTTTTTTTTTTGCCATTGGAACATTTTGAACAGAGGAGTGATATTATTTGACTTAATTTTTTAAAAAGGATCACTTTGAATGTTGCTGGTAATAAATTATAGGGGAACAAAAGAGTAGGAGAAAAGTGACCATGTAAAAGGCCATTATAATAATCCAGGTGAGAGTTATTTGTGGCTTAGAGTAGCAGTGGAGGTGGTGAGAAGCAGTTATATTAAGAATATATTTTGAATGAGGAACTAACAGGATGTCCTAACAGATGGATTTAGAGGATGAGAGAAAGAAAGGACTCCAGGATTCTGGCTTGAGAAATTCTAAAGGTAGAGCTGCCACTAAACGGGATGGTAAAGGCTTTGGAAGGAATGGGTTAATTCTTTGATTCAGGTTTGTATGTTCTGTATTATGTTTAATTCTGAGCATTGCAAATCTGTTGTCAATCTCTTGGTCTGCCTGAATGTTATACTGTATAGTCACACGTAGTAGGGAGAACAAAAAACTTGATAAACAGTTCAAGTAGATGGGATTTAGTTGGGGGAATTTTTTACACAGATATTAGAATAATGAAAAAGCAAAAAAGGAAGATGAGGCTACGCAGATATTAATAATTATAGGGAGCAGCTACCAGCCATAACACTGGTGGAATAAAAATGCAAGAAATTGGGTTACTTGGACCTGGGAACTTGGAAAAGCTTGTAACTAGGCTTGTACCTCTGGGGAGAGGGTGTGCTGTGTGACTTGTGCTCAGACCACCGAGGGAAACACAGCATGGCTTAGGCTTTAATCACCGAGAGGAGTGTGGCCAGCTGGTGCTGGTAGCTCTGCAGGGGTTAGGCAGCTGGTATTGGGAGTGTGTAAGAAGCCATCGCTGGGAATGTAAAATGTAAAATGGTGCAGCCATAAGTGTGCTTTGCTGCTGGAGTGATGCTGACAGGAGCTGGAAAAAGGAAGTCTCTCTTCTCCTCCTCCCACCTTCTAATTTCCCACTAGTCCCTCTCATTGGCAGAACCTAATAGGAAGCCAGCTGGCAAGGGAGCCTGGGAAATATAGTGCCCCAGAATCACAGAGCAGAGGATTGAAGGGTGATGTGAGTCAAGAGACAGTAAGTAAATAACTGGCACATGTACTCTGGATATTAAGATGAATCAAAATTTGAGACCTTTTATTCCATTGAAATGTTCAGTAGAGTGGAACACGTTACATTGTAAGCCATAGTACTTTGGTATTTGTTGATGACAAATATTTATAGGTTTAGCTTTTATGTTTGGTGTTAAAGAGGATAAAAACTGATTAATTGAAAGGATGGCTTGGTTTTCAAAACTTTTAAGCTATTTATTCCATCTCTAAACAAGAAATTAGTCATTAATTCATTCAGCTAAATGTACTATATATTAAACATTTATCACGTGCCAGGTACTACCAGTCTTGCACTTAAAGTATATTAGTGAATATGAGAAATAACTTTAGTTCTCATGGAGCTTAAATTGACAATGGGAGAGACAGATAATAATAAATATGATAGTTATCCAGCTGGTGTGGCTCAGTGGTTGAGCGTTGGTGTATGAATCAGGTCATGGTTCGATTCCTGGTCAGGGCACATGCCCAGGTTGTGGGCTCGATCCCCAGCATGGGCATCCAGGAGGCTGCTGATCAATGATTTTCTCTCATCATCATTTCTATCTCCCTTTCTATCTCCTTTCCTCTCTGTAAAATATTTTAAAAATAAGCATGATAGTAAGTAAACTATATATATATATAGAGTCTTTGAGTGCTATGGAAAAAAATAGTTGGATAAGATGACTTGATAGTGCAAGAAAGCAATTTTAAATAGGATGAATAGAGTAGGGCTCATTGAGAACATGATATTTGAGCAAGGAGTTGAAGAAGGTAAGGGAGTTAGTCAAAAGAAGGGAAAACATCATTTTCCTTTTTTTTTTTAATAGTAGCCTTCCTAATGGATGTGATGTATATCATTGTGTTTTGGTTTGCATTTGCCTCATGACTCATAAGGCTGAAATTTTTTGCATATGTTTATTGTCCGTAAGTAGATCTTTGAAGAAATGTCTATTTAATTCTTTGCCCATTGTTGAATTAGATTGTTTGTTCATTGAGTCATATTTAATTCCTTATCAGACACATGGTTTGAATTTTTTTCTCCCATTCTGTGGGCTCTGTTTTCACTCTCCAGATAGTGTCCTTTGATGCACTTATGTTGTTTAATTTGATAAGGCCTAATTTATCTACTTTTCTTTTGTTGTTTGTGCTTTTGTGTCATACCCAAGAAGTCATTGCAAATCCAGTGTCATAAAGATTTTCACTATAACTTCTAAGATTTTATAGTTTTAGCTTTTAAGTTTAGGTCCTTGATCCATTTTGAGTTAGTGTCTGTGTATAGCGTAAGGTAAGGGTTCAACTCCATTGCTTTGTAGATATCAAGTTTTCTCAGTAACATTCGTTAAAAACACATCTGTTTACTTTTTATCTGAACATTTTGTGAATTTAGATATTGGAAAAATGAAATTAGAGATTTATAGTTTTTAGTGATTTTCTAGTGTTCAGCACTATTTTGCTTGCTATAATTTGCAAAACATAATAAAAATTCTCATTAATTAAAGAATTGTTTTGTGGCCAATAGACAGTCAAAAGAATATTGTATTATTTTTAATACTTTCTAGGAAAGTTGCTTTTGTAATGTACATGGGATATATATATATCCACAAAGTGCTCTACAATAATTTTTATGTATGCTAAGATCAGTGTTTAGTCCACTGGAAATGTTGGCCATTGTGACTTTATGTACATATTTCTGCCTATAAGGTCCTTATGTAAACCATTCATTTTCATATTGAGATGTGTCTAAGCTGGGATGATATTGAAAGGTGTATTCCAAGGTGATTTGTAATTGGGATAATTGTCTGAGGTAAATCTCATACTTTACTGCTCAATTCTCTCTTTCTTTTGCCTTGTGCTGTGGTTACACATTACTGTCTGTGGTTTGAGAGCCAGTTTTTTCCTTTAAGCCCCAAGGGAAAAAATGTGGTTGCATTGTGTGGCATAACTGTGTGAATGGCGTGGCCTCTTAGTAGAGAGCATGCTGTCTCTCTTAGCCTGGTTTGCGGGAGAGTACATTTAGAACATTGTTCTTTCCTCTGCTTTTGTTAGCTTGACAGAGATAGTTTCAAAAAAAATAAGATAATGCAATGTGCTTCAAGTAAGGAAACAAAGCAAAACTAAAATCAGAACACACATAAAAGCAAATGTGCTTCAGCAAGATCCAACCTATATTACCTCCTGTAGTCTGAGGAGGTAGACTGCAAATTTAGATTTCCTTTCTCTACTTTTTACACTTGAATAAGCTTCACTTGTATGAACCAGTTATTCTAGCAAACTTCTCATTTCTATACCACCTTTATCAGCTGCCATCTTTATAGGGGTTATTGATTATTTAATTTTTGTTGATTCAATGAGGTCAACATACTTTGATGAAAGCTTATAAGGGGTTTTGATGGTTTTATGCTCCAACATTTGTCCTGTGATTATTGTAAATGGGTTATAAATTTGGGACCTGACATTACTATTATGGAAAAGAAATGAAAGAACCTGATAGAAATTTTATAAATTATAACGTGGGTGTTCATAAGAAAGAATTTTACATTAAACAGTGATTCATTTTGAGTACTACGTTTACTTAGTAAACTTGTATGTGTCTCAATGCAGAAAGAAAATAATTATGATAGATTATGGATTATCAATTAATGTATCCCCTATGATAGTTGTTGAATAGTGAAAACCTGGGATTTTGACCTGGGTATAAATTTTTGTTCTATAATTTACTTGCAGTATTCTTAAGCCTTTCTGAATATCAGGTTTTTTGTTTTTGTTTGCTTGTTTGTTTTTATCAAATAAGCTGGGAATAATATTACTATACCTGTCACAGATTTGGAGGATTAAATGAGATACTATTTGCATCTCCTTTTTTACTTGAAATAATTTTTTTGTAGTATGAAAAGCATTTCTCTATGTGGGATTTGATTTCATTGCATATAGATAATTTTACAATTCATTCCCTTTTCAGGATGTCAGGATCCAAGAAGAATAGGAGTCCTTTTTAACCAGTCCTTAGCAGCTGATTAAACAGTGTACGGGAGAACTGGGAAATATGAAAGATGGCAAATGAAATCCTGGGCAGAGAGAACAGTCTAATCCCAAAGGACATTTTCAACAATAGCCTGGGCCCTATGCCTAGTATTTAGAGGGGCCTGTGGTAAGACACTCTTGCCCCTCACTGTACCATTTCCAGAATCTTATTCGTTAATGCTGGGCTTTATTAATAAAGTCATGACTACTTGTTAGGCACTGCATATGGTTGGTTGTGATTTCCAGCTGCCCTTTGGGCTAAATGTAAACAGTGAGTAGATTGTTATGTTCTTCTATTAAGCTTAAAGCTGTGATCTCATGTCTGTGCCACATATGCCAGCAGCCAGAAATATACCCTTTTCTCAGTCTCATGGACGAGAAGCAGTATCGTGTCTGAAACGAGTCTGAATTCATTAGTCTAAGGGCTTCCTATTTTTCTATTTATTGAAACCAAAGAACAAAATAAAGGCATAAAAAGTCATGAACATCATGAATAGGATGTCAACATGACTCCAAACAGTATATTATATTGTCAAGATGAACGTTTAATCTGGTGGCTGCAATTTCTACATATTTGGCTTTTCTTAAAAGATTGAAGTGCAGGCAATAATCCAATCCACAGTCACAAAGAGAGCCTCCGTGCAGTGGACGTGAAATAAGCATAACCATTTGAGTGACTGTGAACATGCCCCTGATAGAACTGGCTCCTAAACTCTGGCTCAATTGCTAATACACTGTGTTAATTTTTGCTTTAATGTGTTGATCAGGGATGCTGTTATTGTTGGTGGTGATTTTTTCTTTTTAAATCAGCTTAGACTGCTTGACATTACAGATGTTTTGACTGTTTACATGGAATGAATGCTAGATAAAGCCCTGAAGTTCTAAACTCTCTAGCAGAGGAAATTTATAATAATGATAACCATTTTGCATCATACAAGCAAGAGACTTTTAGGTGTACATATGTAAACATGTTACTTATTCTTCATAGGAATTTCACAGGAGAACAGTTCCATTATCAGATGAGGAAACCTTTTGTTTAAGAGTTTAAACAACCTGCCACCGTCACAGAGTCTGGACTTATCCTTAAGGCTATGTGACTCAAAGGTTTTGATCTTTCTGCTGTGTCACACTGCTTTTTGCCTCTTTTTAACTGATTCTACAAGTTGGCTTTATGCCTCTGAAATAAACAATAATTCTGAGTACTAGTACTAATAATGAAGTGTACTACCTTACATATATATGGTGTTTTATACTTTTCAAATTGATTTTATGGCCACTCATTCATGTGTTCTACCTGAGTACTTGTGAGGTAATCACAGCAAGTACCATTATCCATATTTTACAGATGAGTAAACCCCAGAGAAGTGACAGAGCTAGAACAGGAGTTCAAATCTTGTCGCTCCCAACTCAGTGCTTCTATGCAGTTCATAATTTCCTTGGAGAGACTTGACTGCAGAGGGGATTAGCTTTTAAGTGCAGCTTAGAAAAATTCCCTTCAGCTAGGCTAGTAGGTAAAGTTTTTCTTTCCTTGAAAATGCAAGTCTTTGGGCCAATTATTTTCTAGGAAACCTCACCTGGGAAGGCCTTGTCCTACAAGGGCTCACACTTTTTTCTAGCAATAGCGTTATTCTTGTTGAGTAGTGAGCTTAGGTAATTCCTGCTAGAATCTTTTGGGCCAGAAGCTGTTAAAAATTCTCTAGCCTAACTGGAATAGAGATTTCAGGAGGAGGAAAATATAGATTTAAATAACCCATGGAGACAGACAATAGGATGGTGGAGGCTTAGAGTGGGAGAGGGGGGCTATAAGAGATAAATGGGAAGAAAAGGGGACATATATAATATTTTCAACAATGAAGATTTAAAAAAAGATATATAAAGAGAAAATGTACATAAATATTTAAAAAATGAAATTTCCTAATAGTTACTTTTTTTGAGTAATGTAATATGCCAGTAGTAAAATATACTAGGTATAGCTTCTGAGTGTTAATGGGAATTTAAAAATATTAACAAACCCTTTTTACTACCACGAACCTGAAGGACACAGTGTGGTGATGGAAAAGAATGTTGGGCTGTGTGTCAGAGGAATCGGGTTTCAGTGCTAGGTCCGCCCTGCATTGACTGTGGGACTTCAGGCAAATTTCTACCCTTCTCTGTTCAGTCCCCTCATTTGAAAAGTGAGGAAATAGAACTAGGTGACTTTTAAGGGTACATTCATCTCTAAATTCTGAAATCTTATCTCTTGACCCTGATTAGAGAAAAAATTGTGTTAAATTGTGTGATACTAACAAGTAAATAAAGATACAGAGCAAAAATGTACAGACTCACTTTTGGGGAGCTGACTTTAATAATTGAATAGTCCCTAAAAAATGTCTTATGTGGTTTTAGAAAAATTATTAGGGGTTCATAGAATAGTACTAGGTTAGAGTGTAGTTTTTAGCTCTACCACTTACTATCTGTTTAACCACTGGTAACTATCCCGTATCTCAGTTTTCACATGTGTAATATAGTGATTACCTCCAGTCACTTAAAA
Source organism: Murina feae (assembly GCA_004026665.1). Lineage (NCBI taxonomy): Eukaryota > Metazoa > Chordata > Mammalia > Chiroptera > Vespertilionidae > Murina > Murina feae. The sequence goes on from PVJC01008596.1 coordinate 19,016, forward strand.
ATCTTTACTGAGCAGTAAGGATTATGCTAGATACTGAGGCTAAAAGGTGATTCCTCTTCCTTTAGGTGTTCAAAGTGTCCACCTACCAAGCACACTTAGCAACTTAAGCCCTTTCTCTGGTAGTGGAACCATAGAGTCTTCCAGGTGGAAGAAATCTTGGAGGTAATTTAATTTGAACTTAGAATGCAAGCTCATGAAGGCAGGGACTTCATTTTGTTCACTGCTTTATCCCCAGGATCTAGAATAGTGTCAGGTATATACTTATGCATCCTGAATTAATTCATAAAAGAATAATAGTGAGAAAAATAGTTGGGTGAAGTAGAGCCTTCCTTATTGGAACCAAGTGTCTACATGTTCGACTGGCAGCGTTCCAAGGCTATGGAACTGGAGTTGTACACAGGGATATCCTCTGTGGGCAATGTCACACTGGCTGCCTCTGCAGTGAGGTGTCTGACTTGTCATTCCTTGAATATAAATGCTGAAAGAGTTTTATGTGTTAGTTCTGAGAAAGGGTAGATTTGCATGTTGATCTCTGCTGCCAGGTAGCTCAGTTGGTTAGTGTCCTCCCAATTCACCAAGGTTGGGGGTTTGACCCTTGATTGGCACATATAAGAATCAATCAAAGAATACATAAATAAGTGGAACAACAAAATTTATGTTTTTTTCTCTCTATCTCTCAAAATCAATCAATAGCCCTCATCAGTTTGGCTTAATGGATAGAACATTGGCCTGTGGATTGAAGGGTCCCGGGTTTGATTCCGATCAAGGGCACATGCCCAGGTTGTGGACTCAATCCCCAATTGGGGGTGTGCTGAAGACAGCTGATCAATGATTCTTTCTCATCATTGATGTTTCTATTTCCCCCTCTCCCTTCCTCTCTGAAATCAATAAAAATACATATATAAAAATAAAATTAATCAATAAAAAATTATAGAACTCTGAAGCGGGCAGTTTCCTTTACTTTGTAGCCTAAAGTTCTGCAGCCATAACAAATCTAGATAGACTTGCCTGTGTCTACATTTTTCTTTCAACTTTAGACCTCAGCTCCCTATACTCTTCATCATACATGCAGTACACCACACATTCTGCATAATTATGCATTATTTTATTTTCCTCTGGAGAATGATTTTTGTTTCCTATATGGAAAAATTGCTTTATTTTGAAGGTTCTAGATTTTCTCTGGTTTTCCTTTGGCATTTCCCTGAATTGAATCATAGGGCTTATTTTTCATGTGTCTTTGATCTCTGTGGTGGTTCTGTGTTACAGATTATTACACTGTCCCAACCCACGGGGAGAGGTGGGGATTCTTCCAGAGAGCAAAGAGAGATGAGACCTGTCATTCCTATGCTTCAGTCTTTGTCTATTTTGAAATTACTATTACTTGTTTATTTTCAATATCACAAGCACCTCTTCTTTTCCAATTTGTTCAAGAGACAACCACATGATAGAAGGAAAGGAGCTGTGTCTTAGAGGACTGGGAATTTAGGTTTGGCTACACCACTTTCCAGCTACATAACCATGGAAAGTTTTTTTCTCTGGGCCGTATTGTAGAGGCTGATTTTGTAGAGATAATAGCATTACTGATTTCACCAGATTATTGTATGAGTTAAAAGAAATAAGGTACAGGAAAAGGCTTTGCAAATTATAAATTATCAATTATATACAAACCTGTATCACTTTCTTCTGCTTACCATAGTCTCTAAATAATAAATACTTTCTTATTGCCTTTTAAAAAGTAGAAATGTATCTCGTACTTTTCTTCCTGACTTTTGCAACAACCTAATAAAGTTCAAAAGATTTGGAAATCCACATGCTGTTTTCCATGTTTCCATTCTGTTTTCCTTGAACTCTTCATCTGGCCCATTTCTTGAAGCTCTGAACAGCTGTTGTGTGTCCATCCAGAGGTGATGGTGTTTCACTGTTCATGATGACATGATTCTGGTGTAGAGTTGCAAAGTTTTTACTAACAATCATTGCTCACTCTGAAGTATGCTGTATAATTTGGTGTATCAATGAGAGAGAGTCGTCATGGATGCTTTATAAATCATAGAACCTTTGTGTGAAAATGGCACACTTGGCACAGTCTAATTTTTTTTAGAAAGAGAAATACTTCTCAATTTATTTATTTTTTACTTCTTATTTTCCCAGCATCTTTGTATCTGCTGCTCAGATTTTCTACTATAAGCAGACTCTTCTTCCTGTATCTCCTCCCAACCTCTGTGTTTATAGCAGAAATAATGAGTGGGTCTTATACGTTTTCAAGGCATGAGAGTTGTTTAATCTTAGAACAGTGTCTATTTGAGTGAAAACAGCATGTAAATTAGTCAAAGGAATGCTGACTCTGGAGTGAGACTGCATGGATTTGGATCCTGACTATACCACTTATTAGCTGTGTGATTTTGGACAAGTCACTTAACTTATTAGTTCCTCAGTTCCCTGTGTAAAATGGGCATAAGAATACTACTTACATCATTGGATCATCAGTCATTATGAGGATTGAATACACACACATACACACACACAGTTTGCTGTTACTGTTGTTATCATTATGACTGAAAACTTCCTACTATTAAAATATATTGAAGCAAATCTGTACATTAGTGAGACCTAATATGTGCTTAGGATTCTGCCAGTTCCTCAAGGGATACAAATTATATAACAGAATGCTTATCCCCCTCTAGAGGCTTATTGAGAGTAGTGTAAGATATTTGGATGGTGCTAACGGCTGAAGAACCTGCTGCAGGGCACTTATATGAATTCACTGATTGGGACATAGAACACAAACAGAACAGGGAACTGACAAATACAAATCTGTCTTCATCAAGGAAAATGAATGTTATGCAAATAATTGCAATAGGAATGCAATGATGGGCTATGTTTCTGAAAGGCTTCTGGAGGAGGTAAGATATTAGCTGAGACTCAGAGGTGACATCTGGAAATGTAGAGATGGGAAGGGTCTTAGCAGGGAGGAGGAGTAGGGAACTAGAGTATGCGTATCATAGTATGGTGGAAAGGGTGCAACCAAACACACCAGGGTAAAAGCTCTGGTGCTGCTTCTAACTGGTAAATTAATCTCCCCGAGCCTATATTCTCTGCTGTAAAGTGGGCAAATGACATTCACTCTTTTAGGTTATTATGCGCATTAGAGCTAACCTACACAAAGCAGCTAGCATAGTTTTTAGCATACAGTCAGCATTCAGTAAGTGATATCATTGGGACTACAATATAAAAGTTAAAAGTTTGGGATTTATAGTCAGATTAGGTTTAAATCTTCTGCACCATTTATTAGCCTTATAACCAAAGCCAAGTTTCTCTAAGCCTCACTTTACTCATCTGAAAATAGGGATAAATTATAGCATTTTTGTGGAGTTGTTTGAGATTTAATGAGACACTTTGAAGCATACATAACAAGCATGACACATAGTATGTAGTCAATACACTTTAGCTATTATGTTATTTTTATTCATGCAAGATCTCTGTTCTTCTTAGATATTTCCTTTGTGATTATTCATATGCTTTCTTCCTTTCCTCCCCCCCCCCTCTTTATTTACCTTCTTTCAACAGCATTTATCAGTGGTGGTTGTAGAGACTAAAAACAGAGACTTGAAGGAATGTGGAGGTAAAAGAAACAGGTCAGCACCAGTCTGTACCACATGTCCAGCAGAGCACCAAGACCCAGATAAGAGAAGGGCAGTTAAGCACACAAATACACATGAGAAGAGCATAAACACATATACAACATTCTAGATGACTCATCTTTCTTAAGAACACTAAAGGTTTTTTTCTTAAGGGAAATTCAGATCACATTATTCTCCCGGTTAAATTCCTTCAGTAATTTGCTGTTTTCCTAAGGATAAAATACAAACTTCTTTGAATTGCATTTGAAATCCTCTGTAATCTGTTGTCAGCTCTTCTCACTGGATTTTTTTCTGTTACTTTCCACCATGCATCCCATATTTCAGCCCCTTTGAAATTCTTCCCCTTCTTTGAATGTAACCATATTCTTTTATATCTTCTTGCTTTAAACATCCTGAAATGTCCATTCCTCTTATTTCCACCAGACAAGCTTGTACTCACCCTTTAGGATCTGGTTCAATGGGACATCTCCTGTAATGCCTCTGATCCCTCCAAAATGAATTATTTTCTCCTTCCTTTGGTCTTCCATGATACTTTTTAAGCTTTCAAGCACCTGGTCACTTATCATGCCACCTTGTAATGATTTATATTCCATGTATTTCTCTCTGCACTTTTAACTATTAGATGGCATTCTCTTATTTATATGCCTCTGAATATTTGGCAGTCAGTACAGTACTTGACACCAGCATGTAGTCAGTAAATATTTGTAGGCTCAATAAAAGAGTAGTAGTCACATAACTGACAACTTCTCTGGTTCACTAGCCAATTTTTAGGATTTCTTCTACTAGGGTTACCTTAGTGATAGGCTCATAGAATTTCAGTATTGGAAACACACATCACTTTATAGATAAAGAATTGAGGCCAGAGAGAGAACTTTCCTTTTCCTTCAAGTCAAACCATGACTGTTTCCTTTGAAACACAGTGGCAAACTACTGTTTTAAAATGAAACTTATTTTAAAAATTCTGCTAGTTTCCTTTCCTCTTATGACTTGTCTTTCAGATTATATCTCCACTAGAGGCCCGGTGCACAAAAATTTATGCACTCGGGAGAGGGTCCCAAAGCCTGGCCTGTGCCCTCTTGCAATCTGGGACCCCTTGGGGGATGTCTACCTGCTGGTATGCCTGGCCAGCCTGGGTGAGAGGCTGATGGCTGTTTTCAGGCTAGCCATATCCCCTTCAGGGGGTCCCTGCTGGGGTACCTGGCCAGCTTGGGAGAGTGGCTGATGGCTGTTTGCAGCGAGGCTGGCTGGAATTTATTTAACTTCTAGAGTTGAAACTTTGTTGCTTTAACTACAGTCCAGGTTGGATTGCCCCTGACAACCCAGGCTCCCAGCGCTTCTTTGAGCCCAAGGCTGGAAGCAGGTCTTTGGGGTTTATTTATTCTCTATAATTGAAACTTTGTTTCCTGGAGCGGAAGCCACTGCTGGCTTAGGCAGACAGGAACCTTAGCTTCCTGCATCGCTGGGGCAAGCTTCCTGCTTGTTCCAGCTCCATGGCTGCCCGCCGCCATCTTGGCTGGGTTTATTTACATATAGTTGCTCTGATTGGCTGGTGGGTGTGGTTTGGTTGGTGGGCGTGGCTTAGGTGTAACAGAGTGAGGATCACTTTGCATATTACTCTTTTATTAGATTAGATATACTTCTTATTTAGGTATTCTTTCTAGACCAGTAATGTGGGCCTGAGTTAATACTCAGCCACTTGAACTGCTGTGCATATGTTTATGCTTTATACATCTTGTGATCTGCTCATGTGCTGAGCACATGCTAAAACCACCTTGGTCTCCTCCTAGTTTCCCTGCTTTGTTTGCTATCGCACTTCTCTGTTGACAGAACTGTTCTTTAATAATAAAACTGAGAATTTTCTTGTAGTTTTAAAGGTAGAATGTATTTTTTTTCAGATAAAAACACAATAA